>VCJN01003285.1:0-187902 GCA_006384855.1 Tetraselmis striata | reverse complement strand
GGGGGGGGGGGACGAGGAGGACACCACTCTCTTATGGATCCCGGGAACTGGCCTTGAGAGGGCTGCATGCTACGGGCTACGGCCGACCCTATGCGGGTTTGTGCAGCCGGGCCCTAAGACAGCTGGCCTCTGTAGTTGGAAGACTGGCAGGAACAAAGTTGGAAGGAACTTCAAATTTCAAATAGCTCCACCGCCCTGCGAACATAGCTGGCGGGCATGCTGGGTGAAATGCGGTAGCAAGTGTGCGTGTGGTGGTGGTGGTGGTGAGAAGGGGGAGGGGGGGGGGGGGGGGGGGCGGCAGCTTCCCTCCCCCCGTGTGGCGCGTACCCGGAACGAGCCTACCAGCCACTCCACGTCCCTCAAGCTGCCGTCCACATGATCCAGCGTGGCGGCCAGCACCGCGCCGCTGGTCTTTTCGTTCAGCGCCTGCGCCAGCACACCGCCCCGCGCGCTCAGGCCGGCGGCAGCTCAAGCCCCGGCCTCCGGAGCGGCGCGTCCATCGAGCTGCCGGACGGAATCACACGAATGGAAGGCGTTGCTAGTCTCATGATTCTGCATATGTGTTGGTAGCACGGCCTGTCGTCACCGCGCCTTGGGAGTCTCCACACATATTGGTCGTTTCACCCCCCTCTCAAATATCAGGACAGATCAATATTCATCTGGGAGTCCCCCGGCGAACTGATGCCAGCCGAGACAGAGACGAATAAACGCAGAGTGGAAGCTGCCGCCTGTATCATTCCTGCGCCCATATCAAGTAGTCGTATTAATATTTGTAGTAGTTGTCGCTGTGCTGCCACTGGTCCCCCCCTGGGACAGGACCGGCAACAGTGAAACCCTTCCTGCTAGCAGCGTCCCTAGGACGGCCGTTTAGTTAGGCAGCGATCCAGCTTACGGGAAGCCGTGCTGGTTCAGCGACGCGCCGGTATAGTCATCAAAGCCTGTTCATATCGGAATACATCGCGGACATGGCACAGAATATCCCATTTGATGGTGCGGAACAGCTTATCATATTGTTGCTTGGGACCCGTGGACTCAATACAATGGTCTCAGAGGGATAGATGGCAGAAATGCTTTGAGCGCAAAACCCCACTGCTGCTTGCTCACCTGGTCTATCTGCTTGCGGGCCATGTACATGTATACCGTAAAGACGCTCTGGGTTCACTACGGTATACATTTATTGGCCCGTAGCTGAAGTGGTTTTGACGCCATCGCAAACGTTGAACCACTGATTCCCCTATCCGGGAATCCTTCGGAACACTCCGTGCCCAGTGCACACACATTCCGATGTGACGCAGCGAAAGCGATGCCTGTTTTGGGGACACGATTCCAATGTAGATGGTGCGATATTTGGCGTCCGGAAGTAGCAGGTGGAAATTTGGGTGCTCGTCTGAGGAGGGGGCCGACCCGGCTGCCTGTTGCGCTGGGTGAGGCTGCAGCCACTTCTGAGGCGGCGACGCACCGGCAGCGTCTCCGAGCGGGTGGCGCCAGCCGCATTGCTCGTCCCGCACACCAGCTGCAGCTGCTCCGTGACCATCTGGAGGCTGCCGCGGTCGTCCTGCGCATTTTGGGAGGAAAGCGGGCGGGGGGGAGGGGGGTTTGGACATCATGGGGGCAGAGTACTGGGAGCGGGGGGACGGGGGACACTGCTATGGCAGGTGCATTGGCGACCCCTACCTGGATATCCTTGGGAGGCAAGAAATGGAATAGGACGTGCGTCAACGCCTTGGCCGCGCCCTGCGGAGCAGCAGGATGAGCGGTCTGCTCATGTGGGAGTCGCCGTTATGCGGAGGGGGCGAATGTGGGGTGGGTGTGCCTGTCTGGGGAGAAGGAAGGGGGCCGCGGGGGGGGGGGGGTTGCTCACCGGATGCGCCACCTCGTGAGACATGCAGGCTGCCTTGGCCCACTTGCTGAGGATGGAGCGGCCTGCGGGGGGCAGCATTTCGCCGAGCTGCGCCATGACGCCGGCCAGGATCTCCACACCCTGCAGGCCGTTCACGGCAGGGGGGAGAGAGGGGGGGGGGGAGGGGGGGAGTGAGCTGGCTGCTTGTGCAATTTAGAGCCCTGAGTCGGAGGCTGAGCTGGAGTCTTGGGAACCAAACGGCGCAATGGTGTTCCATGTGTTCGAGCGAGGGGCTATACGCAGTCCGAGGCACAGCGCCCTCAGTCACCAAGGTCTGGACAAAAGTGCAAACACCCAACTCGTGCATAGCCCTCCGCAAACTAGGGACGAGTTGTGCTCACAGGATACGGCAAGCACGGCGTGTTTTTTTCCCAGTGTCGGTCACGGCTTGTTGGTCGGAGCAATCAGCGGCCAACATGATGACATGAATCCTCAGCTGATTTAGTACTGGCAGATATTTGCCTCCAAGCAAAACCAGGCATTGAGTACCATATAGATGTTGGTGCTTTTGACCCCCCCCCCCCCCTGCGCCCCACCTGGCAAATAGTCAAAAAACCGTGTTATAATATTCCTTGAACGCTGTCATCACGCACAACGAAATCTGCACAGGTATTCCGACTCAACTCTGCAAAAGACTTGGGTCAAAAACACTTTTCTGGACCCAGTGCAACGGCGCTAAATGCTCTCCTGTCACTCCTGACTCCAGCTTTCATGCTGGTAGCCTTATGTTGTGATACATGATGGACCGGTACCCCACGCGCCCGCGCCGCCTCATCGTGCCGACGTTCATAGGACCAGCTCCAATCTCTATCAGTCAGCTCTAGCCGCCTTGGAGTCGAGAGTGATGGAGAGGGGGGGGGGGGGGGGGGAGACCTTGAAGGTGCTTGTCTCGAGCAGCTTGCACAGCATGCGCCTGAAGAGGCCCATCCGGCTGTAGATGGCCTTCGCGTGGTCATCCTGGGGAGGCAGCACGGCGCTTCTCGGGGTCAGGGCCCGCTGAGCCGCGTCACATTTGTAAGTTGGCCAAAAGTGAGCCACACCCAGCGGCAGCGGGCTCTCTGGTCACGGACGGGGCCCTACCCAGTCCGCCTCTGGTAGGTCGGCGGTGTTGATGGCTTCGTCTGCCGGCACCTCCACCTGGCGCAGGATGGTCGCCACGGCCGCCTTGCTCCGCGCCACGCGCAGCAGCTGCTCCAGGCACTGCAGCTACAACCCACCCACGCACACTCAGCGCCCCCTGCCTGCATTCACCACAGACACCTGCCGCAACACACACCCTCCTCATGAGCAGCCCCCGCCGTTCGACTTGATGAAAGCATTCTTCAAAAAAAGGCACAAACCAAGGAGATTTAATCACACTGGCAAAACTGTCCCAACACGTGTAACACAAAACAAGCCTGAATGGAATCATTGGCAGCTACTAGCATGATCATGAGAAAGGTATGAAATCACGCCGGAACTTGACAAATGCGGCTACTCATGTCTTTTCAGTAAGCACCAATAGCAATTACTACTTCACATTTGAACAAGCCCAGTGGTATATATATATATATATATATATATATATATATATATATATATATATATATATATGTATATAACGGGGATATATATATATATATATATATATATATATATATCCCCGTCCATCAGTCCATCAGTAAATGGCCAGCCTCTCCGGCATGGTCCTGGTGGTTGGCTGTCAGCCTGCCTGGCTTTCGCGCCATTCCGACTCAGCCTGCCAAGCAGACGCCACAGATGCCTTCCAGCCCGGCCCTCGCAATCGAAGACCGATGCGCCGCACGATCCATCGCATCGCAGGCAAGGGCGGGACCACACCGACAGCAGGGACAGCTGGTCGCTCGGGTCCTTGTCCTTCTTGCCCACGTGCATTCCCGTCTTGCGCTGAGCACCTGTATGCACAATCATGCTGAAGGTGAGACCCGGGAGGGAAGGAGTACACAGGGAGGAATGGTTGGGAGGGGGGGCGGGGGGGGGGGGGGGGGGGGGTCGGGCGCAAGTTCAGGCCAAGCTAGCCAGCATGACAGCGCCCTCTCTGCGTCGACAGGGGTGTCCTCTCGCACGTGCCTGTTGAGTGGGCGCCGCTGATGCCGGCGCGCGCCATGACCGTGAGGTAGACGGCTTGCACCAGCGGCGGCGCCATGGCCTCCCACTGGCCGCCTTCCCCCAACCCGCCGACCGCGGCCGCGGCGTCGCCTCCGCAGCCCGCAAGCAGCGCGCCTTGGCTGGCCGCCGCCGCCGCCGTGGCCGCCAAGCGGGCGCTGCACATGCGCAGCACGGCCGCCTGGAACCGCGGCTCGCGGCTGAGCGCCGCAAAGGCTGATTCCCCGTCGCCGGCCTCCTCCTCCTCCTCCTCTGCGGACTCGACCACCTCCTCCTCAGAGCCGCCAGTCGCAAAAGCGCCACCCCGCCGCCCCTCTCGTGGCAGGCCTCCGTCCACGATGAGCCTGAGCAGCCGCCCCAGCGCCTCTCCGCTCATCACGGGCGGCCGGCGCTCTACCGGCAGCAGCGGCGCCTCCTCCGTCTGCCCCGCACCGCCGCCCCCTGCAGATCGACCGCGCTTCCCTGACACTGCCTGGGAGCCGGGCTCGCCTGCAAGCATGACAGGACTCGCTTCAGGTCCTCTCCCCTCTCTTCCTCCGCCCCCCCCCCCCCCCCCCCCGCAGGGGCGCCTGTACGGAATTCACTACCGCACGCAGGATCGTCAGACAATCACCCGCAGCTCACGCGTGGAGTCAACGCCCGCCTCCACCGCCAACCCCTGCCCCACCTCACACTCAGCGCCCCGCAGGCCGCTCACGCTGCAGCAGCCGCTGGCCGCACCATTGAGAGGGAGCCTGGCGCCGCTGGCGCCCTTCCCTCCACGCTCTGCCGCAAGGTTGAACAGCCGGCTGTGAAGCTCGAAGGCCTTGCCCATGTCGTCTGCCAGCGCCGCCAGGGTGCCGCCCTCCGCGCCCATGGCGGCCGCGGTGATGTCCTCCATCACAACCTCCAGAGTGCCCAGCAGGCAGTCCGCGATCGCGAGGTGGGCGCGCCCCTCCGCGCTGTCCAGGCCAAACTCCCGGCTGATGTCCAGCTCGAAGTGCTCCAGCTCGGCGTCCAGCAGCCGGCGCTTCATCGCCAGAAACATCGGCAGCAGGACGTGGCCTGCGCGGGGGCCGTCACGGGCACGGACCGGCAACATGCTAAGCAGAGGCAACATGATGGAAATCGTTGCCGTGGTAGCATGAAGGCAAAGGCAGGCTTGTTGACAGCCATGGTTCCTACGATATGCTTATATTCAGCATGACAGAGGCAAACAGGGGAAGGGGGGAGGGGGGTGGGGGGGGGGGGGGCGCATCACAATTCCGGAGGACATACAGGACTGTGACAGGTTACGAGTATTTTGACGCTTCCGGTATTTATTAGGCATGCTGACATGGCCATCCCATCCACATGCAATGGCATACGTATGTGTGTATGGCCAATGTCAAGTCCATCATTCCGCCATCAAATAAGGTACTACATTATGCTAGTACGGATACCTACTCGATGCACAACGAAACCGCATTGTCGGGCAGTTGAATATGATCAATAGTTGAGACAGCAGTAGTGACCATGAGGAAGCAGCGCGCGGAGCCCATGCTTCGGGGAGCGAGATAAGGCCAATGCTGCCCCGTCCACACTACTTCCCCGGCATCCCCTTGGCCCGATCGCCGGCCAGTTGTGCTGAGGCACAGCAGCGGGATGGCGAGCCGCCCACCTGGCTGCCGAGCCTGCTGGCTTGGGCTGATGTCGTCCCCCAGGCCGATCGTGGTCAGCTCCGTGTCTTCGCCCAGGGAATCAGCAGCCAAAGCACGGCCGTCTCCGTGCATGGACAGGAGCTGGCGGAGGCACGCGATCTGGTGGGCCAGCGGCTCCACCAGGCGTGCAGAGCTGCCGCTGCGGAGCGCCACGCACGTGTCCAGCTTGAGTGGCGCCGACAGGTTCTCGTCCGCCTGCCGCAACAGCGGCGCGGAGCGGGCTGCTCAGGCAGCCACGCGGGGGCAGAGCGTGGTGCGGTGCGGGGGAAATGGTCACTCGAGTAGTGAATAGAAGTAAAAGGACAAGGACGGTGGAGTGGTGAACAAGCATGCATGCATGCATGCATGCACTCAAAAGCACACACATACAGATACATGGCAATGGCGATGCCTGCGGCGCAGAAGAAGAAACTGGAAAAGATGTCAAGGAAACGGGCGGATACAGAGATGGGTGGATTGGGTCGGGTGAGTCCCACCTCGTAAAACTTGCAGAACTGCGGCAGCAGCAGCTCCAGCACCGGCTCCAGCGCCGCGGGGTCGGTCAGTACCAGCTTGGCCAGCCCTTCATACACCACTTGCCGGATGCATGCCTGCGCATGCAACCACAGGGGTCACACCCAGCTGAAGTTGCTCGACGACCCTACTTTGCCGCAGGAAACACCGTGGTGCGGCAGGCTGTGTGGGCAGCTGGGCCTACCTGCTGCGCAAGGCAGCGCCTGAGGAAGCCGCGCAGCTCTGTCAGCAGCCCCTGCGGGCCGTTCCCGCTTGAAAAGGCCTGCAAGGGCACAGATACAAGCAACTCAACGGCCGCCGCCGAACCCCCAACCCAAAAGGCAGAGGGGGTTGGCCGCGGGGGGCAGCTGCATGCACTCCAACCTGCATCTGACTCAGGCTGAGCTGGCTGCTGCTCGAGGCAGACAGGCTGGCGTCTGCCCCGCTCCATGGGGCTGGCGCCTTCAGGTCTTGCACCATCATGTGCAGGAAGCCGCGCGCGGCAATGAGGCGGCTGCCCACCTGGCCAGTCAGTGAAGTTAAAGGACAAAAGGGCTCAGCACCGAGTCATTGCAGCCGTGCAGGGTGGCTGCGCGGTAGGCAGAGGGTGGTGAGGTGACAAGGAAATGGCAGAGGGCAAGAGGGGGGGGGGAGAGGGGGAGGGGGGGGGGGGGGGGGGGGGTGCCGGAGGCGGCCGACCTCTTTGCTGAACATGGCTTTGCGCAGGATGATGACGGAGTGGTCCCAAAAGTCGCGCCGCAGCTGCGCCAGCGGCCAGAGTGCCAGCATCAGCGCAAAGCCCAGGCTGGATGGCAGGAAGTGCAGCATCTCCAGGCAGTCCTGCGCCGTGACGCACACAGCAGCGCAGCGCAGCAATTGTCACCCTGCGCCCTCTCCCGCAACACACATCCATAGTGGAGGCAGCATGGAGGCAGCGCCGGTGGCCAGGCAGGCGCGAGCACCTTTAGTGCGGCCGCATGGTCGCCCAGCATCTCCGGCGCGATGCGCACGGCCCCGGCCAGCACGCGGATGTAGGGCAGCCCCTGCATGGCGTCCTTGCCGCCCACTAGGTGTGCCTGCCGAGGGGCACAGCCCAGGGCAACACCGCTCACTCAGATCCCAGCGCACATGCAGGGTTCGAGGCCGCGGTATCTGCAGGAACAGCTGGGGGCTGCCCTTACAGAGGGGGGGGCTGGGGCAACTCCACCTGGCACTGCGATAGGATCTCTGATTGTGAAATGACATGCGTCCGGAAGCACTCCTGAGAGTGCCAAGGAATGGGGCGGGGGCACGGGTACACTGTAAGATTCGATGCTGCCAACAAGGGGGTTTCCCCCTTCGGGGTGAACGGAGGGGGGAGGAGGTGGGGGCGGGGCGGGGGGGGGGGGGGGGGGGGGGAGGCGGGGGGGGGCTAGACCTGGAGGAGGCTGATCCCCAGGGCAGCAACTCGTGTGGGCGCAGGACAGGTCCCCGCCGCCAGGTGGGCGCCGGCAGGCCCCAGCTCGGCTGCCTCTGCGCTTGCTGCGGCGATGCTGGCTTTTGCACCGGCGCGGTCGATGAGCACCGTGCCCAGCTTCACAAAGCTCGGTACCACCAGCTCCCACCTGAGCGCACGCCAGCGGGCCGTCATGGCGCTTCACAAACACACAGAGGGCCAACTGGTAGGACGCTGCGAGCGGTAGCTTAACCTTGCCCGCGTACATAGTCTTGTTTAAATTCCTGTTTACACCGCGAGTGCCAACGTACCTATTTGAACCCAGACATAAGACAATCTCAGGTTGCCCACAGGCAATTTCTTAACATCAGAGGCACTTCCTCAACTTGCTCTTCATACACTGTTGGGTGGCAAAGAGCATATCGTATCTTGGAAATATCTTCTTGGACGGTCGGCGATTCCTATTAATGAAGCAAGCTATATGTGTTTTAAGGGTTGGGGGGGGGGGGGGGGGGGGGGGTTACCCGTAGCCGGCGTTCTCCAGGGCAAGGTGCAGCGCCTGGACCATCCGCTTCCCCCGCGTTCGCTGCGGCAGCTGCTTCAAGGCGCAGACCCAGGCGGAGGCAGCCACGCGCTCCTCGTCAACGAAGGCCTGCGCTCCGAGGGGGGGGAGGGGCGCGTGAGAGGGGCGCGGTGGATGCCATGTTTGAGTGTGCACGCAGGTGCCCGGCTCTGCGGGGCGGGGAGGTGGGCCCTGGGTGATGGGGTTCAAAGGAGGATGGACCTTATTGCCAGGTGAACGATGGTCGTTCAGGGGTGCACGCTGGCGGCATGCACTGGGCGCAGCTGGCCGCAGGGAATGCTCGTGTGCGACAGGTGGGTTGGCATCCCTGAAACAATGATGGAGCTGGAAGCCACAGGTGTTTCAGGCTGAGGCTCACCTGAGTGACGGCGGTTCGCAGGAGGTCCAGCGCGTCCTTCTCTAAGCTGGGAATGCGCGCCGCGGCAAGAACCACCGCAACAAAGAACGCGCTTGGCGGCAACGGCTCTGTCTTCAGCAGCTTGGCCAGCTCCTGGTTCAGTATTGCAGTTAGGGAAGGGAAGCCGGGCAGCAGACCAAGTTGGTGAGTCCCTGTCCATAAACCATGTGGCATCTTCCTAGTTGCACATGAAGGTCTGAGAAAGGGCGGGGGGTACCAGGAAAAGCGCGCTGTCCTGCTTGCAGGCGGCATTGATGTGCAGCAGCAGCGTGCCCTCCACCTCCAGCATCATCTGCAGTGTCATGCCGCCGCGCTCAGACACGCTGCTGCTTGCCGACATTCTCTCCAAGCTGCCCGCGGTGCAACGCCAAGGTCGCACCTTAAAGTCGGCATCCGCCCTGCCGCGCAGTTTCTCCTCGCGCCGGGACACCTCCTCGACGAGGCCCTGCCACCCGACGCCCGGCGCAGCACCACGTCAATCACTTTCCGGGCGGTTGCATTTGACAGGGGGGCCACGAGCAAGGCGGCCGCCCCACCTTGAGGACGGTGCCCTTCCCGCCCTTGCTGGGCAGCAGCAGCAGCTGGTACGTGAGCGCCGGCAGCTCCTGAGCCTTTTCCTCTCGGCAGTGGCGCAGGGCCTGTGAGCAGCAATGGCCGTTTGCATCAGTTGAAACCCTTTCGGCGGTGCAAGGGTCCAGGCAGGCATGAACGCATCGCCACGCCACGTGCAGCTAGCGCCTGCGGGCCGCCTGGCGCCCCATGTGCTCCACCATCTGCTGGGTGGCATATACGTGCGCCAACGCCAAGCCCGCCAGCGACGGGCAAGGCCTCACAGCAGCAGCCAACCCGTCCCCGTATCCTCATCCCGCGGAAGACCGTGGCAAGGAGCACCTTGTTGGCGACCTCCATCCGCAGCCTGGGCGCCATCGCTATGTCCCGCAGGATCTTCACCACGCGTGCCACACCGCCCGCCGGCCATCCCATGCCAAGCACCTGCTCCAGAATGTGGTCCACGTACGCGCCCGCCGCTATGGGGGAACCAACTTGGGTATGTGGGGGGGGGGGGGGGGGGGGCGGTGGAGGCAGAACGGGGGTGGAGGTCAGGGGGGTAGGAGATGGGTCGAAAGCGCGCGCTGCGAACAGGGTTGGAGTTGGGCTGCAGCAGGCTTGAAACTGAGGATGGGCGGGGTTGGGGGGCAGAGCCACCTTCCGGGGCAACGGTGTCCGCCGCCTGAACAAGATGGAGACACTTGGGCAGCAGCTCCAGTGCGTTGAGCCCCTCCACCCCGCGGCGCTGAAACTCTGTCATGATGGCTGCGATCACCTGCAAAGTGGCGGGCACTCGCTGGTGAGGCGTGCCCAGTTGCGGGTGCATCGACACGTTGTCGCCGCAGCAACGCTGACAAGGCGAGCCGCTTGATGCTGCGTGGGGGAGTGGGGTATGATGCGGCTGGGCTCGCCTCCGGCAGCGCCTCCACGGGCGCGAGGTCCAGCTCGGTCAGCAGCTCTGGCACGCCGGCATCGCGCTCCGACAGGCCTGCTGTCCAGGGTAGCGCGGCGCAGATGACGTCGAGTCGCCGCTCGCTGCACTGCTGCCGCGTGGCCTCGCTGTCACTGGCGGCGGCCTGCAGCGCCAGGAAGACGGCGCACAGATGGCCCTGCTCGCAGCGGGGGCAGCGCCACTGTGAGGCTTCAGGTGAGCGGTGTCGACTGCAGTGGAGTGCCTCGGGGGTGGAAATCGGCGGGAGGGGGCAGAAGGCGGGGGGGGGGGAGGGGGGGGGAGGCGCCTTCAGGCTGCGCGGGTCCTGCTCCACCGCCGCCCGAAGGTCCTCCAGGAGCTGCGAGATGTCGGGCACCAGCACGGCACGCCGCAGCTCCGCCATGGCTACCGAATCCGCGTTGGCGCGGCGCGCCAGCTCTAGCAGCGCGCTCATGCTGTCGGCCGCCGCTGTGGATTCCAGACGCAATCAGCAGTGGGAGTCGGGGATAGGGGGAGTGGCCTGACGAGCTACTGTTGGGGGTCTGGCCCGAGGTGCGTTGGCCCCTTCGTGGAGGAGAGCGGAGGGAAGTGGGGGCGCGTCGCCGGGTACCCGGGCGGGTCAGTGGCCGTCTGGCCGACCAATCGGCGGAGCTTGTGGAGCGATGACGCGTGGCCACGGGGAGGGGTGGGCGCGGCTGTCCTGGACGAAATTTGAAAATGCGGTCGTCAATAGGAAAAGGCGCGCGCAGCGCGCGATTTCGTATTCTTATACATCAGCTATAGCGCGGCATCGCTATAGCGCGGCATCGCTCGACAGACAAAATAATGCGTCTATCTTGTAGGTCTCAGCATCGCGTCGTGGACGATCGCTACTAGCTCAGCCCGCCATGGTGACATGGTCGCCGCCACCCGGACTACGGATGACAGAGGGGTCAGCAGGAGTGAAGTGCATTCTGCGTGGAGCACTGCTGAGCGTCATAGTTCTCTGCAAAGTCAAGTCGACCCCTCGTTGCTGAATCCGCTGGTGTTTATGATGATCGGGTTTGCACCTTCGCGGTCTCCCAGTGCATGCTGCCCCAGGGCAACCACCCTCCGACGCCCCGTGGCATGCGGCCGGCGCAACGTCCCCGCTACGCTGGCGGTGGCTCGGTTCCAGTGCGCGGCGACAGGTCACGGCGCCGTGGACTGCACGCCTGCCGGCGTAGCGGTAGCGGCGTCGGGCATTTCGATCGGTCGGCGTAGCGTGGCGATTCTCCTCGCGGCGGGCGCGGTCGGGCTGTCTCGCAAGCTGCCTGCGGCGGTAGCGGGTGAGCGCCTGTCCAGTGCCTGCCGGCCGAAGTCCTGACAGAGTCCTGACAGAGCGCCCTCCGGGCTCACCAGGGCGTGACATCCCCCTAATGCCTGTCATTGCAGGGGAGGTGGACCTAGAGGCCATTAAGAAGACAATTGAGCGCGACTTTGTGGAGGTGCGCTTGCTGCGGCCCACCAATGGCGGCGGCCGCTAGTCTATGTCACAAGCCATGCCATTTCAGGGTTGGCGAAGCAGATAGTCAGAACGGAATACGACACATTGGGGGGCAGACAGAAGGCGTTGCGTAGACAGAGCGGCATCTGCTGCCTCCCTGGAGACACGGGCATCACCTCACCTCCTGGCCCACGCTGCAGGGTCAATACTACGTGACAGGGAAGCTCACGCGGAGCGCCTTCAAAGACGACTGCATTTTCATCGACCCCACCACCACCGTGGCTGGCGTAGAGCGCTATACCTCCGCAGTGGCGGCGCTGTTTGACCCTGCCGCGAGCCGGGCGGACCTCATTTCGCTAGAGGTTGGCTATCCACCGCTTGCCCTATGAGTACCCCCATCAACATCTACCAGCCTCTGCCCCATGGATCTGACAGGCTTGCCCTCTGTGCCGGGGCAGGTGGAGGACCCCCACACCCTGGTGCTCCGGTGGAGGCTGGAGGGTGTCCTGCGCGTGGGCGGCCTTGCCATCAAGCCGTATACCGGCACCACACGGTGAGGGGCGCACCGTTCCCAATGATTTGGTGGAACATGAGACATTTCGCGAGGCTGAGGTGAGTCGACAGCTGACCACCCCACATCCGCTGTGCCCCATTCATCCAACTTGCAGCTACTTCATCAACGACGACGGCCTCATCTACCAGCACTTCGAGACATGGGACATCTCCGCGCTGGACGCCTTTGCCTCCTGCTTCTTCCCCAGCTTTGGCGCCCCGCCAGCGCCGCCGATCGAGCAGCTGCGAGAGGGTGCCTGACAAACTCGAGATTACCCACCTGGACACTACCGATCGCCGCATCGGCAGCGCTGACAACAGACAGGGTCAAAAGGCACGCGCAGCAGCGTGTGTTATGTAAGCAGCCGATGTGGCACTGTCGGATATCCCGATAGTTACATGCTTCCCGGCCTGCATCCCCTACCCAATTGGGCGCCCCATGCCCTCCTCTTTTCCGTGAGGCATGCCTAGCCCTCCTCCTCCTCCGGGTACAGCTTGATGAGGTCGTCAATGCGCAGGATGGTGAGGGCTGCCTCGGTCGCGAACTGCAACGACTTGACCTTGCTGGTGGCCGACTCCAGCACACCCTTCTCAACGTTGTTGACGATCGCACCTGTGTGGGCACCAGACCCACTCAGTGCATTGTCCTTCATTCCAAACCCGCCCCCATGCATAATCAAATGTCCCCAAGTACGTCCAACAACCCCTTCCGGCGCACCTACAGTATGTCGAGTGAGGGCTGTATGTTGCCATAACATGCAACTGGCTAAATCGCTCAAAATTGAGAAGCACCAATCCCAAACCAAAATGAACCCATCCTTAGCTCACTCATCGTTTCCACCACGACATTCATACCACAGCACCTGGAAATACTGTGCAAATACAGAGGTTGACACACATACGGACAGAGATGGACAAACATATATGCCAGGAGACACACACACACACACACACACATGGCAGAGTTTCGGGCAGAATGTAATGGCTTTATGGACGCTCTAAGCCACTGCTTGTCCTCACATAAGCAGAGCAAACACAGTGGGTGGTCGGTGGTTGGGAGTAGTCCGAGCTCCCTGTAGCGCTTGCCCCCACCCTCGCCCCTCCTGCTCCTCTCCCTGAGCCCATCGGCGCTCAGCCACCACACAGACGCATCCACAGCCACAAATTGACGCATAACCTCTGAGCCTCCCAGGGGCATCCCTTTCCTTTGCCAGCCACACCGCTTTCCTCTCCCAGCCAGTTCACGATATTGCACAGGGGCAGAGGCGGCTGGGCTGGTTCATCGTGGCAGGGGCGCACCGTTGTACAGGTCGAGCCCATAGTGCGCGAGATGCCCCTTGCCCTCCTTGGCCTGCGAGGTGAAGTGGTACGCGCGCAGCTTTGCGACCAGCTCTGTCGCGTCCTTGGCAGCATTGACTGCAAGCGTCTTGGGGATAACCAGCAGCGCATCTGCAAACTCGGCGATGGCGAGCTGCTCGCGGGAGCCAAGCGTAGTGGCAAAGTTCTCAAGGTAGATGGAGAGCGCAGCCTCGACGGCGCCGCCGCCCGGCACGAGCCGCCCGCTCTCTAGCACCTTCTGCACGATGCACATGGCGTCATGCAGCGAGCGGTCCATCTCGTCCAGCAGGTAGTCGTTGGCGCCGCGCAGCAGCAGCGTCGACGAGCGCGTGGTCTTGCAGCCGCGGATGAGGATCATGTCGTCATCACACACGCGCTGCTCCACCACCTCCTCCGCATGCCCCAGGAACGCGGTGTCAAAGGCCTCGTTGCCCTCCATGTCCGCGAGCGTGGTAACCACTGTGGCGCCGCTGCTCTTGGCAATGCGGCGCAGGTCTTCCTTGGGGACGCGCCGGCACGCAATCACGCCCCCCTCCACAAAGTACTTCAGGCTCATGTCGTCAATGCCCTTGGTAGTCAGCACCACGTTGGCGCCCGATGCCAGCACCTTCTGGATGCGCTCCTTGGTGATGTCGCTCTCACGGTCGCGGATGCGCTCCAGCTCTGCGGGATCTGTCACCAGCACCTGTTCGGGGCAGGCAAGGATGAGTGGAGGGGGGGCGAGAGCTTGCATGCTTCACCAACGACTTGTGGGTCACGGGGCGGGCAGGTTGGACAGAGGTAGTGCACATCACTATAAAATGAATTGAAGGGTGTAGGTGGTTGGGGGGGGGGGGGGGGGGGGGGGAAGAGAGAGGTACAGCTGGTGACAGCGGGGCACATATGGTGGGTAAAAGTGGAGTAGGTGACTGAGGTGAGGAGAGGAACTAGCAGCGCCATGGGTCGGTTCAGAAATTCAATGCTAGCGATATCAGCGGGGGAGCTGCACCTGCACGCCAAGCATCATCCTGGACTTCTGCAGGTTCATGTCCAGGCAAGCGATCTTGGCGCCCTTGATATGCTGTGTAAGGCGCGAGAGGAGCGGGTGAAAAGAGGTCAGCAGCAGCTCAATGCCTAGACACCACAACGGGGCGTAGCGTACCCATGGCACACAACTAGCTTCTCTGGAGGGCGGGCTCACCGTTGGCATGCCCTGCGCAGCGCGGCCCATGTTGAGCGCGTACCCCTTGAGAAGCTCGCTCTCCGTGGCGCTCTTACCATGCGCTTTGAGAATGTTGACTGACCGGATGGGATACCTGTCGGCAGTGGTGGAGCAGGCTGACCACCTTCCCCGCGCGACACGCTGCTAACCCGAAGCGGGGGGGGGGGGGGGGGGAGGAGTGGCAGGGAGCTGCAGGGTGAGGCGGGGTGGCACCTGTACTCGCCCATGTCATTGATGTAGCGCACGCTCTGCACCGCCTCCACAACCAGCTTGGCGAAGAAGTCGCCGTTGCCACTAATGATCTTGGAGTTCATGGCTGTTTTGGCTGCGTTGAGGAGCACATCCTTGCCCAGCTTGTCTGAGCTCATTGCGATGTTGCCCTCGATGTATTTCACCGCCTGGGAGCAGTGGCGATGGAGGCAAAATGGCAAGAAATCAGCACTGGACTTGCGCTACAACGCATGGGCCATAGTGACAAGTCGACAGTCAGGAGCTGCAGGCGCTGCGCTCTGGCGAGGGACGTGCTTAAGGCTCTGATTGACGGCCACACCTCGCGCATGGCCAGGCGGTAGCCAGCGATAATGGAGGTGGGGTGGATTTTGTTGCGCACAAGCTCGCCGGCGCGCTTGAGCAGCTCAGCGGCCACGATGACCACACTAGTGGTGCCATCGCCGACCTCCTGGTCCTGCAGCTCAGCCAGCTCCACCAGGATCTGCGGGCAGGCAGCGCATTGCGCGTGAGACCGCGGCAAGTGGGACAGGAGGACGCGGGAGGGGGGCAGATCTTCAAGGCAAGGCTAATGCGGGAGGGGGGGGGGGGGGGGGGGGAGGAGGGGGAGGGGGGGACCTTTGCAGCAGGATGCTCAACCTCGAGCAGCTTCAGGATGGTGGCGCCGTCGTTGGTGATGGTAACATCGCCGATGTCGTCCACAAGCATCTACAGTACGTGCCAAAGGCCCAGGTGGAGCGTCAATCAAAGCCGCGCATGTGAGATTTCGGAGAAGGCGGGTACTTGCTGTAGCCCACCGGAAAGGGGAGGGGAGGGGTGATGAAGGGATCACAGATCGCCGGGTGGGTGGGTACAGGGCCGCGAGGAGATCCCGGCTGGGTCAGCGACCAGCCGGGCGGGGGTAGCCGCGCAGCATGCCTCGATGCAGCGAGGCGAGCCCATGCCAGGTTTATATAGGGCGCGCTGTGAGCACGAGTGTATGCTTCCCGCGGCAGAGCACGCGGGTGGTGGGACGCGGAGGAAAGCATCCAACAGCCTGGCAGACCGGCCCGGAGCGGAGACGGGATATGACGGGGAATCCTGCCACCGGCGAGCCACCAACGCGCATGTCGCGTACCTTGTCCAAGCCCACGGGCCCCAGAGACGTCTTAACGATGTTTGCGACCGCAGTAACGGCGGTCACGTTCTGCATCCGCACATCGTCGCCGCTGGTGCGCTCGCCGGCGATCTGCAGCGCGCTCTCCGGCGCCGCACCGCCGCCCTGCGGCCGTTGCATAAACATGGTTGCCTAGGTTGTGGAGGTGGGAGATAGGGTGAGAAGGGCTTCCTAAGCTAACTGCCGGCAGGAAACTGCGTGGACGGGGTGGCTGCGTGTCTGGTCAGCGTGCGGGGTGAGACTGCTGGCGGCTGGTGTGAAGTGGCTAGTGCAGCTCGAGCGTCGCGCGGGCGGGTCGCCGGAACAACCCACCGACCAATATTACCCTGCTGTATATCGGGCGCGCGTGCCCGCCCACTTCCGCCTTGCCGAGTTGCTGCCCGGCTACCAAGCGCAGTAAGTATCCCTGTTATAGTACTGCTGGTACCTTGGCGGGCCGCGGACGATAATCGCAACTAGCAGTCGCTGTTGTGCGGCAGCATCATGCCAAGCATGGGTTGCTGGCATGGGAAACCCGCCTGCAAGCAAATCGATTTTAAATCGTGGGATCATCCTCGTGCCTCAGGAGGCAAGCGTAGGGTTTCAAACACTGACATGCATTTATCTCAGTTGGGGTGCTGGTATTAACACTAGAGATTACTCAAGGCTGTGTGATCTGGGGTATATATTATATACATTGCATATGTTGACCTATGGAGTGCAGCACGATACCCATATTAGCCGTTGTATTATCGTCATATTAGCCGTTATACAATTTTGATACATTAGATTGCATATTCAGACGGGACACCGCGCGCGAGAAATAATCGCCGGGTATGCATGTATAGGTAGGGTCGCGTGGCATACGGTGCCATACTCGTACCTTGATAGACGACGTTAATTTCAGGACCTTGTATGATCTAAACTGGTTTTTATGGTTTTCTCCTTTCCTATACGCGTGCTAGCTGCATGTGCTGCTATAGCGGCACGGGTTGTTAGTTCACCCCGTCGGTATGCCTCTTCGCGTGTTGCGGCACGAGCAGACATAAAAGCAGCCGTAATTGAGCATGCCATCTTCCATTTTCCACACCGCGATTAACTATTCCGTAGCAAGTTGCGGGCAAGGTCACATGTTGTTTACAGAGCGCACTCGGCTCGCCATGATATTCTCGTCCGTACGTCCGCGCGTTAGCATCCATGTGAGACGGAGAAGAACCCGTCGTCGAGCCGACACTCGGGTCGCTTCAAGCGGACAGTCATGCAAGCCCAGTCTGCGTTGCTTTTCGAGCTCACTTGGTCGCCGGCTCGCGGGCGCGATGACGATGGAGATGGGGCACATGGTCCCGGGTTAGGGCAGTGCGGCCCGAGACAACCCGCAAGAAGTAGCGGGGGAGCCACAATGCGCCCCAACTTGCTATAAGTGGCCCATAGCGGCCGTGCTGGTTCAAAATCCGCGAGTAGTGACGAGGACGGCGGCTACCTTGCGGTGCCAGAGCTATTGCAGAGACCAAAATAAGGTTTCGAGGGCGCTCGTCCGGTTAGTCGGGTGCCCGCCATATGCTTCCGCTATACGGGTGCTGGCACATGTTTCTGCTACGGACTGACTTGATGAACGACTACCCCCAGCATGACGACCGGCGTTTCCTTACCGGCCCACTAAAAGTAACTTTAGATGACGTGTTTTCGGCCTCACGCTGCCGCCCTTTTCGTATAGCTCTCGACAAGCTATGCCATGCATGCATTTCGGCTGCTAACTAGGACGTTACACCGCAAGAATATACCTTGCGCGTGCTCGCAACCACTACGCCGATATGCCATCGACAAGAAGTTTCGCTTTTGTCTGGCCTTTCTCCGGAAGCTGAGCGAGATCAAGCTTGGAAATGGCGGCCAAGGTGTGTTGGACGTGGTGCGGGCTCAGCACTTCTAGCCCATAGCGGATCATCTCGGTTTTGCGGTCTTTGCTGACCTGATGCGCGACTACATACGGCCGCCAAGGGTTCGAGGCGGCGGTCGCCAGCAGTGTCAAAGCCGCCGCTACATCTATCACGCACGCATGCGACACTTGCAAGACGCGAGCGCGGCCATGGTCGCGGGCGCGACGGCCGCGGGCGCGGGTGCGAAGGTGAGCGTGACTGATGGCGTGGGGCGCCTTTCGTCGGAGTAGCTGCCATCTCTTTGCGAGGTAATCTTACCTTTCGGTGGCCGCCGCACGGCGGACCATGGCAGCTCAACGGCGAGACGAGCGCCCCGTGTCCATCCGGACCGGAACCCCCTTTCCTACGGACTTCCTTTAGACCTTCCTTGGTGCGGCGCTCCATGTAGCATCACCCAAGTGCGGCTCAACCATCCGCACACATTTACTTGACGATTCAACAACCCGTCTCCCGTACCATTTCCCTTCTTACTTCAGTCGCTACTCTACGGGTTACAAGTGGTTCGCAACGATCTTCATTCGCCCGTGGACGTTGTGCGCGCTACGAGCGCGACGGGCGCGGGGGGCTGCCCTCCTACCTGAAGCTTGCCCCACAACACCGTACCGTGTGTAACCCTTCCAGCATTTACAGTGCAACTGCCGGTAACTTGACAGACGGCGCTGAACATTTTTCTCGGCGGTTGTTTCGGCCCCATGTCGCCGCTTATGTCAAGCGTCACACTTATGTGATTGACGAGCCCGCGGCGCCCGCTTCGTGGGCGACATCACCTCGTGGTCGTCTACGGGTGGCCTTCGGTTCAGACGCTATGAGACAGCGAGCCCTCGATATTCTCTCTCGCTCCCTCTCCGACCAGACCCTCAACACCTACATTTGGGAGGCTTAAGGTGTTCGCTGAATTTTGTCACGACTCGAAAAATATCAGCCCCATGGAGGCGACAACCGCGACTGTTGTTCGCACTCCACCTCGTGGACTGACGCAACCATGTCGGAGTGGTTTAATTTCTACGGCCGTCCGTCTCGTCGGTGACGCACCCCTACCGGCACCTCGTGGAGCTTGCACAGACATTGGAAGGGTGCGGCCTCTGCCGCCAATGCCATCGGTGGCGCGTTGTCCCACATCATCCGCTACATCATGGGCGCATGGGCGTGCAACTCCGACGTCGTCTTGGACTACATGGACCCTAATGTTGTCCCTTTTCTTGGCGTGTGGTTCTTCTTCGGCCACATCGCGCCCTTGCCACACTTCCGAAATCAACAACACTTTGCAGCGGTGGCCTATACGACGCCTCCGACATTGATACCCGGCGCTACCATTGCTTCGTCAATCTCTCGCTATCTTCGTTTCCTCTACTGCGTGGCAAATTCAGACTAAACTTTGAAATGATCTAAACTGGTTTATGAGGCTTTCTCCTTTCCTAACCGCTTTCTAGATGCATGTAGTGTTGTTGGAGCGGTACATGCATGCTACTAGTTCACCCGTCGTTGTGCCTCTTCGTGTGCAGCACGAGCATACATAACAGCAGCCATGCCAGTTGAGCCTGCCATTTTCCAGTTTCACTGTGTTCCACACAGTGCCCCCCTTACTTCGTTTTTCCTCCTCGCTTTCGCTGAACCTCTCTGCCAGTTTCGGCTCTTGTCCGTGTAAAACATCCTGCTCGACTTTTTTTGGCGAAACCACATGACTCATCTTTGAAAGATAAAAGTCCAATGACGACCAATGGTTGTTGCATGATAGGAAAAAAAGGAACGTCTTCTTCATCCGTAGCGATCAGCTCAAAGCCCAGTTTTGCTCGGGGTTAGCGCGCGTGAGGTGACACAACAATATACTGTGTGATGTGAAGAGCTGGCTTAGAGATATTCACCGGGTCACGTAGGCTACAGGCCATAATTTTGGCCCGTAGGGCAAAGTTCATCCGCGTTTTTTGTATATATGTATATATATATATATATGTTATATATGTCGATATCTATATATACATATACATACACATATACATATATATTTATATATGTATGTATATATGTATATATTCTCTCTATATATACACATCTGTATGTGTATATATACATATATATGTGTATATACAGGTGTATACATATATATATATATATCACACTACTACCCTGCACTAAAGGTACACCAGGTTCCAATTGTTTGTCGCTATATCGCCTGCTCCATCATTCCGGAACGGTATGGTCGCTACTACCCAGGTACGGGTAATCGCTACATATGAATTATAGCCCCATCGCGTTTTTACTCCCGCGGGGATTTAGTTTAAACCTGTATATGCTGGGCCGCGCGCGGCGCGGCGCCGCCTGTGCCGCCGCGCCCACCTGCTGCAGGACTTCATAATGTTGTGCTGGATAAGCCACTCTAGATTTGCGCTTGATTGCACAAAAACTTGGTGGATGAGAGGTCAGACGGGTAGCTGCATGAACATTAATAAAATACCCCTGGCCTCCCTTACTGCTGAAATCCCGCTGCCATGTCGCCCTCATTGCGGCAAGCACACTCCGCACATCAGCAGGTTGTTACGATTTTCCAGTGGTTTTGCTTATTTTAGACAGAGAGAGAGAGAGAGAGAGAGAGAGAGAGAGAGAGAGACAGAGACAGACAGACAGAGACAAAGATTTTGCATGGAGCTGTAGGCGGGCAAAGGGCGTCACCGCATCCTAGTTGACTACAGGTACGCTGCTGAGCCTGTTTTGTTTTAAATCAGTTTTCCACATGATATACAAGTCCATGGCTGCTTGCTAGCTGGCTGCTGGATCGAAGGTTTTTCCATTGCAGGATTATTTTGATTAAATAGTTGTACTTTCATCACTTCGGCGGCCATGCTCAGGGTGGGTTAGCCGCTGGCTGGCAATTCAAACTACCCATTTACTCGTTGATGTTTTTACTAATACTAGTACTCTAAAGGATTTGCATCGCTTTTGGCACATGCACTGTATATTTAATACAAGCTTACGTGGTAGTTTAAATCAGAAACTGTAGTTATCATCTCGATCAAATTGCGGTTTAGCCTCAAAAATCAAAGCAGGTTCAGGTTCCGATGTAAATTGTGATAGGACTCCTTGGAACCATGGCCATAACAACCCCCCCCCCCCCCCCCCCACACACACACACAAACACACACAGACGTGCACAAAACACAGTGTGAGAGTGTGTGTGTGTGTGGGGGGGGGGGGGGGGGGGCGCTGTAGACCTTAGCATACACCCAATCTGTCCACAACACGTAACAGTAGATAGCAGTACCTGTGGGGCAGGCCCATCTCACCATACCCATCTCACAGATGCCCCTGTTTCACATTTGCCAGGGCAATTCGAGGGACGGTGCTTCATGTTGAGCAATCCTCCCGCATGTCAGGGCCACGAATCCTGTCAAGTCACATATGATTATAGGTGGCCAGAGTTGCTTAAGCAAACATGGCCAGAGTTGCCCACATCATCAGTACCCCAATCTAGCCATGCTGCAGCCACCAACAAGAGCGCAGGTATTGCAAAACACAGCTACTAAACGTGCCGAACCCACAATTTTGCACTCTAAAGCCCATCTTATCCTACTCCTATACAGCTACTTCGAATATCAATTACATGAAATCACGTCAACGCCGAATTGGACATATTCAATGTCTAGAAGAGGCACACTTAGCCACGCCAAGCAGGACAGCGGAGCTCACCACAAGCGCCGCGCCCACCACGCTTAGCGGGTTCGCTGGGTCATGGAGCAGTGTGACCTGGTAGACGTAAGCAAAGACAACGTCCAGGTTGCGCATGACAGTGCCTGGGCCCGCTGGAGCCAGCTGCAGGCCACTGTTGAGGCAGCACTGGCCGAGGAAGGCCATGACGCCGACCCCCAGGAGAACAGCCCATTGCTGCGCGTCTGGAACCACAGGCTGCTGCAGTGCAAAAGCTGCTACGAGCGATGCCCCGCTACTGACGAGACCAAACCATGTGACGTTTACAAGGAAATGAACTTGCGTCCCCACCTTGCGAACGATAACATATGCAGCTGCAGCAAGCACGGCTCCTCCCAGCGCGCACGCTGCCCCCAGCACAGCCTGCGCAGAGATGGGGTCCACTGTATGCCGGAACAAAATGGCGGGGCGGACCACCAGCGTGACGCCGGTCGTACTTAGCAAAGAAGCGAGCACTAGGATACCGGTCAGTGCCTCCCCCAGGAAGGCGTAGGCAAAGAGGGCAGTGAAGACAGGACCGGTGAAGAAGATGGTGGTCGCGTCTCCAAGGTCCATGACACTGATGGCAAAGAACATGGCAGCCAAACCAAGCGCACCACAGGCGCCACGGGCAAACATCCAGCCAGCCTTATCGCGAGGGCCTAGAGGATGGATGCCCGCCATTGCACATGAGAACAGCGCAAAGAGCAGCTGGAGGATGGACCGCGCGAATACCAATTGGAAGGAAGGGATGCCAAGGTTGGAGCCCACTTTCACCTGATAATCATTCAGGATAGGAAGCGCAATTTGAATTGGCTATGTCAGCGTCCATGCGATTCGCAGCCAATCACTCAGGGCTTGTCCAATCCTCCATTGTATCCCTAACGAGATGGTGAGGCTGCTTATTGTTTTGCTCCTTGGCAATGCATGTTTCCGTCATACCCTACCAGTACAAACCCACGGCACCAGCACAGCAACGGGGCGTACCAGCAGGGTCATCAGCGAGAAGAACAACGAGCTGATGACCATAAGCCACAGGCCAACCGCGGTGTTCATGCGGTGCGTGGGACTCAGCGGCCTGGCGTGCTCTTCACCCTGGGGTTGACCTGCGAGTAGCGGCTCCCTCAGCCCGCCACCCCCTGCCTCGGCAGACGCTGCCGCCGAAACATCCTCGCGCGCGGCGCCTCCGCTCCCAGACGCCGAGTCCGCGGGCATCTCCAACAGCACGTTCCACGCCGATGGGGCACGTTTCCACGTTTCTGCAGCGATAGCTCCCGGCTGTATCCGCTGCAACCTTCAAACTGATTCAAGTCACAGATGAGCAGTGGAAGCTGTCGCGTTTGTAATTTCTGCGCCCCGTAATCCTTGTCTTCTCCAGGGCAAGGAAAGTCTCTGTAGCGACTATCCTCTGGGTATACATACAGGGTACCAGTATGCTACCGCCTGCAGTAACTTACTATGGGCGACCATACCATATGTGCGCCGGCGGGTATACAGCAGCAGGGAATACACGGCGGGCGTAGGGCGGACCCGTACGGAGTAATTGCAGGTACAGGGTAGGGCAGTTCCCCAGAATTAGAAAATCAACACAGCAAGCCGCCTAAAAGCGGCCCGCATCCCGCATAAGGCGGGATGGATGAGTGATGCGCACACGGTTCAGAGTCCGGGCCACGCGAGCACGTGTGTGTGTAGGTGATCATTCCTCGGACGTGCTGTGCAGCTTCAGCAACGGGATGGGAGACGAATCTGCGCCGTCTGATGAGGCAGCGAGCACGCTCTCGAGCGGCCACCAAGCTCAGGACCCCGAGGAAATCTCTTGCGAGCAAGGCCTCCTGGTGAGCCCGGGTGATGCACCGAGTGCCCCGCGATGAGAGGGCACCCTGGTCCGCAGCCAAGCATGCGATACCACGCACTGTGCGGTGCACCCCCTTGCTCACCTCACCCACTGTGCCGAAGACCATGCCCGTGTACTCCGACATATCCAGGATGTCTCGAAGAGGACCCTTCTGTCCGGGCTCTGTGTTGTGCCACGCCGCGTCCCGCGCAGCCAACCCCCGTTGTATGTCGCCCAACAGGGAGCGCTCAAACCGATCCACAGCTGTGGCCCGGGGCACCGAAGTGTACTTGACCCCGTACCGCATAGTCTTGAACTCTAGCAGCGTGGACTTCAAGCTCCGGGGATCATAGCTCCCGGTCACGACGTTGAACACCGGAAGGGAGAGCTCTGCGTCCGGCACTAGGTCCTTGAGTTCATCCCGGGGTACGGTGTTGCCGAGAGGCACTGCCTGCTGGAACAAGTCATCCACCTCCCGCCGTACCGCGATACCTAGGTCGTGAACACAGTGATCGCGGAAGGCATCTGCGATAGCGTCGTGCTGTACACGCCAGTGAGCGTCTCCAGGCGCCGGGAGGTTCATGAGCGCGTCGCCGTATAGATCAACAATGACGGGGTTGTGCTCCGTCGAGGGCAGAATAATCTGGCACCCAACCACCGGGGCCAAGCACGGGCTAGGCAGAAAGAAGTACCCGGCAGCGACCTCTCGCAGCTCATGCGGAGTCATGGCTGTCCGCGCGGTGGGGATGGCCACTGTCCACATGCCTGACGCCGCGTCGAGCTGGTTGAACAAGATCCGTTCCCTACATGTGGCAGGGAGAGCGCACACCTCATTTCGAAGCCGGGAGTTGTTGGCCTGGTCTAGAAATGCCGTCAGCTCCTTTTGCGAGCCCGACGCAGCCTCCACTTCCCGCTCCATCTGGCGTGCATCTGCGTCACCGAGATGGCCAGCAGTAGCCGCTTGGAGGCGGCCCCACGCCTCGCGCATCTCCACGGCGTAGCTGTCCGACCCATGAGCATCGTTGAGGAAGTGGTCATACTGGCGGGCGGAAGAATTTGCGTTGAAGCTGCCTCGGCCAAGTACGGACCCGAGCTGTGGGTCGAAGAAACCAGGGGTGGGGGTGTTGGTGCCGGAGTTCCTAGTCAGGAACCTTGGGAGGATGGCGTTCATGCAGCCGATGAAGGCGGCATCACGAACGGTAGCCATGCGGCGGATGCCAGCTCCCTTCAATCGAGTGGGGAGGTGAAGCCTGCTGCGCGCCCTGGCCACTGCAACCTCGCTCAAGGTAGCCACCTCCGCTGCCATGGGGTCGGGGTCGTGCAAAAGCTCCGCCAAGAAATCGGTGACCACCGGATTGGTGTCAGTGCCGTACGTGGAGGGATCAAAAGAGACCCCTAGCACCCGTTCGACCGCCGCGAGGATGGTGGCATCCACCGCCTCCGCAAAGGCCTCCACCTCGGACGGAAGACAATTGCGGAGCCAATACCCCGCCTTGTGTTGCATGCAATGCTTGAGCAGGGCCCATGCGTGGTGATGCAAGGCGTGGGTGTACCGACGGCTGGGCTTGGCAGACAGAAGCTTGCTCAGGCTAGCGTCCACCTCCTCTCGTAGCTCCTCCGCCTTGCCGCGCATGTACGCCTGCACATACTCTCGCGATCCGAGCGGCACGTTGAGGACCGCGATGCCGTGATGGCCATCTAGCTCTGGCCACTCGATGTCGGCCGGAGTCTCACGCCGCGCCGCCTCCATGTCTGCGCTGTACGCCTGCATCTTGTCGAAGCGCACCTCAAGCCCCACGGACGCCTTGATGGACGTGCGGAAGGCGTGAAGAGCCGGCCAAACGTGCTCCGGAAGGCCCACCAAAATTCCATCGTCGGCGTTGAAGCGCGCCGCCCCGTCATTGACCTCCAACGTGGTATCACACTGCTGCACCTCGGGGTGAATCGCGACGCAAAAGGAAGTCGTGGCCAAAGGTGCGCCCTGTTGCACGCCGTCCTCCGACCGCAGAGGGGCGGACCGGTCGTCCACGACCAGATACGAGTCCGTGGAGAGGGAGGCTAGAAGCGCAGGGATGACAGGGTGTAGTGGAGAGCAATCGATGTGGCGCTGGATGATGGTGCGGCGCCATGCCTCGTTGTAAGCGTTGCGAAGGTCTGTGTGGACGATGACGGCACGTGGGCCAAGCTTCTCGGCGATGAGCCGGACGCCGTGGATGAGCACAGAGTCGCCCGCGGGAATGCCAACGCCGAGCTGAGATGGAGCGAGCACCGACACGTATGCCTCCTTCATGTTGTCAACCACTGCCCGCTCCGCTGCGCGCCGCTCCGCCTCCCCGACTGCCACAGGCCGCACGTCCGGGGCCCTCCCCTCGCCTAGCTTCTTGACAGGTGCCACGAGCCTAGCAGAGGCGAAGAGCCGGTTGAACCACCCGGGCATGCGGCCTTGGAGGTACATGGAGGCAACCTCCGACATGGCGCGGACTGCCGCGGGCCCGGACGCCGGGGCGTATTCGCCCACCAAGCAGCGGAGATACTCGTTGCGCATGCCTGAGGGCCCCGCCGCCACGTGCTGCTTGAGTTGCTGGTACGGCACGCGCATGTCCACCGTCAGGGCGGCCTCGTCCACCGGAATGGCATACGCGGCGTCTGGGATCGGGTGGCTACGGGACGGGTGCTTGTCGCGCAGCTGGGCGAGGATATCGGGATCGGACAAGTCGCCCATACCCTTAGAAGATAGTCGGCCCGCCGCTCGGGAGAGCTCTCCGTCCTCCACCAACGCCACAACGGTGTCCGCGGTGCCCACGAGCAGCGCCGCGAAGAGATCGGCGTCCGTCCGACGCTGGCGGGCATGTCCGGCGTAGAACGCGTCAGTGCGCGCATCGTCCCATGAGCGCACGAGTTCGGTCATGCGCCTCTCCGCGAAAGCGCGGAAGCGCCACGCCAAGGCTTGCAGCCGCCGCCGTCCGCCTCGGCTCGGGGCCCTAAGCAACAATTGTGGCAACAGGTACTTCCACTTAAGCGCCCTATCCAACACCACGGGGTCATTGGCCTCCATCGCCGCCACCACCCGCTCATTCACGCAGCGTTGTGCCTCTGCCCACGCTTCTTGAAAGTCAATCGGCACCGCCGTCTCCATGGACATCTCCGCCGGCATGTGCACCATGTCCACGTCGGAGAGGTGGTCCACCGCGCCCCACCCCACCCCGTCGCCGGCTGGAGATGGGCGAGTAGGGGGGGGCGGATACCGAGCCCGTGAGGCCTCGCTACTGGGGTGGCCGGCCGGTGCACCCACCTCTGGCGGCGTGGGGGCAACAACCGGGGGCGCTGCGACGCCCCGGAACGCAGCGACGGACGGCAGTGCGGGCGACGGCAGCACCGACGATTGTCCAGCTCCACCGGCGCGGCGCGCCCCCCGACGGCGGTGCCGCTCGGCCAACACGGCGCGCGCCTTGGCTAGCCACGCGGCGGCGACCTCGGTGAAAGCCAGCACATCGGCCGGGTGGTGCCTGACGCGGGCGGGCTGGAGCGACCTGGCTGCGGCGTCAATTCTCGGCGCCCACGCGGCGCCCGCGGCAACGCCAGCGACGGAAAGCGCGTCGGCGACTGTCCAAGCCGCTGCCGGTGCTACGCCCCGCCGCGCCGGCCCGCTGTCGTGTAGCCTGGAATGCAGGCGGGCGAGAGCATCGAGGCCGGTGAGGTAGGGTAGGGTAGGGCGACAATAATTGACGCCTTATTCGCCCGACTATATCCCTAGGGTTACCGCCCCGCCCCAGAACCCCGCCCGACTACGTCGCTTGCGCTGAGCGGCGGCGCGCGCGCAGCGAAGCAGGCCAGGCCAGGAGGGAGCGCGGCGGCAGCGCGCAAGCTTCGTCCGCTGCTTGTCACGCGCTGATCTCACGCCTTTGGTCCCGCCAATACAGTTCTGCGCTATTTGTGCACCCAGTCTTCACACCACCCGACCAGGATGCTAGTAGCTTTCGCAGCTACGCAGCTCGTAATAGTCGTCAACACCGTTTGAAAGCCATCCGCTGCTTTCTTTGGGTGCGGGCGAGGCCGTCCCCGCGCAGCTCTCGCCTGCTTCACGCCTGCGCGCGAGCGGGGCCGACCTTCACTAGCAGGGTCAGCATGGCGAACGTCGGGGCGGAGGTGGCACGGCTGAACGCTTTGCTGGGCCGTTGGCGCGAGTCGGGTCTGGCAGCAGTACGCAGCGTGGACGTGGTGCCAGATGCCACCAACCGGGAGGGGATGGGGCTGAGCCTGGAGCACACGCACTATATCGCCCAGCGCATTGCGGAGGAGGGCTTCACGCCGCGCGAGGGGGTGCGGGGACACGACATCCCGGTCCTGGTGCGCGAGTCCGCTGACTCGGAGCTGGGCTCGCTTAGCCTGGCGCGCTGGCGGGCGCGAGTGCGCGAGGTGGCGGGCTTCCCACCAGTTGAGGTCACAGAGACTCTTTTCTTTACGTCCCTGGGCAACGGCCACTTCAGTCAGGCGCTGAACTGTTTCCGCTGCAACATGCGTAGCATCCTCACCGGTAGGCGTTTCGAGGTGGGGGAACACGCCGCGCTGCGGGCTGCGCTGAGGGATGGCGTGCCGAGTATCGTCCTGCGCAGCAACACACCGAGGGCCGATCGCAAGGCCATCAGCCTGCTGCTGAATAAGCTGCATCATGTCAAGTGGGACATCGGGGATGATGGGGAGCTGCATCTGCTGAGGCAGCAGGACGCAGACGGTAATCGGCTGGCGGAGGCTCCGTCGCAGTTTGAGGCGCTCAGCAAAGTGCTGGACGCGGACGAGCTGAGTGCGCTGGTGCGCACAAAGCTGGGCATTGACGTGGAAGAGGCGCAGAGCGGCTACAAGGAGCGGCTTGGCGGGCAGCGCAGCAAACTCTAGCTTGCACCAGCATGCATTTGCCTCTCGCCAGGCATGCTCGTTATTTTGTTATCCGCCTCTGTAGTAATACAAGTGCATATCTCGTCAACATTGGCAGCTACAGTGCTGGCTCATGCAGTCACTCAGGCGCTGGCTCATGCGAGAGCCAAACAATGTACCAGTGCAGTTGCAGTCAGAAACAGTGCGCCAAGAAGGGGGGGGGGGGGGGGGGGGGGGGGTCTCCTGCATGTGGCACTCTCGCCCCCTCTCGTATCTCTCCCCTGCCCCCCAGGATCAAAACCCAGGCCCCCATCGCCCCAAGGAGACGCACTATCGTATACATGGTGCACGCACCGTTGCCACATCTGGCCACTAATTTTACTAGCGATAATCAAAATTCCATTTGCATCACTGCTATACATGGAAAGGCCGGGGGAGGGGGGGGGGGGGGTAACATCCCAGGGCGGATCACCGTAACAAATTCCATATGTATTTGGCCCTAACAATACTCCTCTCAGTAGCCCGCCTTAAAGATAGATTAATATTTCGTGGATCGAAGTATATAGTCTACTATTGTTTTAGGATGTGGCAACGAGCAATAGCGCTACATAATGTGTATGTTTGCAAATATGTATGATGTATTGCGACTATATCAGCTTGTTTGTGGTAAGAAGTAGGTGCGCTGCTTGTATGTATACGTAGTACCACGCTACTATACTGTATCCGTGCTGACAACGATGATACAGCAGTCCACATAAGTCGCTGCACAGAAAAAGCCGTATCCATGCATGCCTGGACACCCAATTAACATGGTGTTTTTATGGCCATGGGGCTTTGCAGTCTACAGTATGCAAGCCTCCACGCCATAGAGGCGGCCGTTTCTTCCGGTTATGTCGCACTCGCAAGAATATATTCCTGCAATAAGGGCATTGCTAACCAAGTACAAGTTAAGATAGGTCGGCGCATAGGGTAGCAACATATTGGCGATGTAGCCACAATACATCGCACTTTTTGTGCGCGCTCTCTCATTGCTGCTTGGTGCATGTATATCGACTTTAGGGCATGCGTGGTTGATCCCATGGCATGCAGTGCAAGTAATCATTACAGTTCATGGCGTTTCTATCGGGCCGTGCCAACAAAGTAATAATAGAGACGTTGTTTAGTGCCTATGCAAACTTGTAACAATTTTCCAAGGAGAGATGAGCGTCCTTGCCTAAACGCCACGAGATGGATATATACCACAAATAAAGTGATTTCAATTCTATGGATGCATGCTTACATCACTCGCAGTCCCGCACCGCGGGCTGAGCGCAGGCTCGTCAACTGAGCAGTAGCTATGCGGAACCAGTGCCCGGGTGAAAGCATATGATGTGGAACATGTTGCTTATGCCGAAGGGGCAAAGATACAGTGAGGACGCGGTCGCCATAACGTGAAGCCCCGTCGAAATGTCTTCGCACCTGCAAGCTTTCGGAAGTGGCCCACAAGGGGCACGGAATGAGGTGATTGGCTACCTGTGACATGTAGAAAAGAAGGGCAATTTTGAACTATAGAGTTCTTTGAGAGAACCTTTTTTTAAAGCCTACAGTGCAACGCGCTTGCTCATGGCGGGCTTTCAAACGCACTAGCTAATAAATCCGCATTCTTGTATAGCGACGCACAAGTGTGATGATGTTCGTGATTGCAACATTCCTATTTCTTGTGGGGCGAGCGAGCCACTGGGTTGCGCCCGTCACACGCAAGAACGCAACTTGATGCTACGTAAGTGACCGCAAATCCCGTATCATGTGCCGAGAAGCATAGGGGCCGTTCGTTATCGATACATCTCGGGGAAGCTGCGAGACAAAAATGCATGTTCTCGTGTCCACAAATACCAAATAAAAATATACTCTTTGGCATGCCATGCGCTCAAACCACCCACGACTACGTACATATACCTCACATGCACTACTTGTGATGCAAGAAGATGCACCGTATCATGTGTGAGTGGTGCACTAAGCGGTGCCGCGGTGCGGGACCGTGCTGGAGGTGGTTCATATATATGTTGGATGATGATGTACAGCAACTGTGCGGATGGTCTCACCTCCACTGTTGTGCATTGTATGCTGATATTAATATAGTGAAGTCAGCCGTTGTAATGTAGGGGTGTTGGATCCTCATATGTATAGTTGTTTGTATACTACTGTACATGTAGGCATATCGCAGCACATTTACTCCTGGCGGTCTCCTCCATGTAATACTGACTTGATGTAATGTTGTAATTTCCGGTCTAAGGTGTGCATATATACCTACTTGTTAAGGATAGTTTCCAAGGTGCAGCATGGGCACTGTTCCCTATATATGCGGCATTAAAAGGGAAAGGGGCAAATAGAGTGCGTTTGTCAATACTATGGGTGCATGCTACTTATTAGGTTCCCCGCGCATGTTACAAATGCACCATTACGCGAAGGACGGTATCCCCTCCTCGCGAAAAGCCCCGAAACCATTGCTCGGGCCTGCTTCGCATCGTTCACAAGTTGCGGAACATTATACTACAGGTGTCAAAAAAGTACTGGACGGGTGGGTCTTGATCCGTGCGCATGATGCACGCCATATGTCATCAACGTGATTGCCGCCCTGTGGGCATATATGTATATCCTCATCTTCCCTCGAGCTAGCCGACCTCAGTAGTCGCAAAATTAATGCGATGGCGTATAGTGGACATATTATACGCATTTACATCCAGCATTGGTGAAATGCTACATCTTGCCATGTGCAAATGCGTTACATCGAATGTGTGCGGTGTACATCTAGGGTTATCTAGGGTAGTTATATGCCCTACTCTGAAAACATGCGGGGTCATGTTGCGGCTATCTTGCGTCGCGAGCCCATGGCCGCGCTTGGCGTATGTGCTTCAAAAACCGACGACGATACCGGTACCCGCCCGCTAGTGCGCCCCGGAAAAACGGAAATTGCCGGTGAGCAAGAAAATGCGCAAAAAACGCAGTATACGCGCGCAGTACATAAGGTCCTAGTGTGGCTGTATACTGTGTGGGCGCTTAAAAAAATGAGGAAATGTGCCGACGGCGAATCGAACCTGCGCACGGCTGTGCGCGCGTACAAAAGCGTCGATGAAATGCTCAGCCCGCAGCCCGAAATTGAAAACCTTGCTTTTTGTGTTATATATACCCGGTACCGAGCGGCTCGCTGTACCGAATGGGGCACCGATTTGACATTCGGCTGTTAAAAATCCGTTCATTGCTTTTGACGCACGCAGTACGAACGGCCCAGTAAGGGGCAGCAAAGCTGAATGGTCAAGTTGCCACGACGTGGAGTCCATCGAAAGCATGTCTTCGCACGTGCAAGCACGCTGCTGGATAGCATGAAGCCCTGAAGTCGACCATCATATGTACATGATGGGCCCGTGATAGATGCCGCGCCGTCACTCACCATAGGCGCATGCCGTTCGGGCTCACGGACATATCGGAGAAATAAGGGGGGAATTATTCTCGGTCCCACTAGCACCTGATGGCGCCGCCGGGTACACGCCATGTACGGGGGGCTGTTGAAAATAATTCATGCACGACCCCGGCCTAGCGTCGGCATCTCCGAGGTCCGCCTACGGGTGGGGTGGGGGTTGTATGACTTGGACGGGGGCAGTCTACTCGCGAGGGTTGTTCGATTTCGAAAAAATCCGTGTTCTTGACCCGCGACCGATTCTGCGGAAGATCCGGCCTACTCTCCACCCGTATGCGTTCCATATGCGCCGAGTTACGTCGCTTCGTATGACGGAGTGTTCGACGGCGCTCTGCGGCCGACCCGTTTGGAAACCCTAGGGAACCCTCAGCCGCCCCGTAGTAAGGACGCGCGAGGGTGGCGAGCGGCGAGGAGATGGGAGCCCGGCACTAAACGGCGGGGGGTGGCATTTGGGGGCGGAGAGGCCGGGCTTGGCTGCGACTCAGGTCCCAGACGAGAGGGGATGGAGCGCTCTCCAGCGCATGTGGCCACCCCTCCGCAAAGTCGGTCCCTTTGAAGCGCCCATCAAGCATCAAGGCATAGCTAATCTTTAGCAGAAATTTCAGTCGGCTCGGAGCGCGCATCATGCGGTGTGCCATCTCAAATCGGTACATGTACTTGAGCAGCGACATCTCACGCTTCGGCGCCTCCAGCTCCTCCTCTTGCGCACGCCTCGCCGCATGCTATTCCCTCCCATAGGCTGTGTGCCTTTTGTACCCACAATTGACAAGAGTCAACTTGGGGCGCATGAAGAGCTCCATTCCCATTGGACAACCCGGCTGTGGCATTCTCATCGTGTAGCAGCCAACGGACTCAATGTCAGCTCTGGTGCCCCACGACTTGGAGCCCTCCAGCAACACGTCCTTAAAGGCTGTCACCATGCGCGTCTTGTTGCGGCGCAGCATGTATGCGCCTCGCCCCCAGCTCGTTGTACGGGAGGTGCCGCTTATACAGCAGAATGTGCGGCCACCGGTTCTTGTCCATTGTATCTGCCTCCAAGTCCGATGGGTGCATGGCTGAAATCCGCAGCGTCACCTTCCCATGCTTGCCCATAGCCGCGGTGATGGCAAAAGTGTTGAGCCTATAGCGAGCTTGTGGAGCTCGCCCTGATGCCTGCCTAGGCCCACCGCGACGACCTCATGGAGCAGCGTGATGGGCAGCCCAGCCATATGCGGGTTTCCGGAGGGCTTTTGGCGAGCGTTCTCGATGCCTCGCACGCCTGCCGGTATGTTAGTTGACGCCGCCGTCGAAATGCAAGAAGAACCGCAGGAAGTTCGAGGTGTGAAAACCTAGCCTCGCTTCTGGTGCATCTTCAGCCACATGTTGCGGCGGGGCTCTTGGTTGAACATCTCCGTCGGGCGGCCGTCCGCGGCGTCCGACACCCGCGTGCTTTGCAGCTTGCGGACTTGCGCCATGACGTCATCTAGCCACCGTTGCAGAAGCTGGAGCGTGAAGGTGACGTTCTGCGTCAACACAGCCGATGCACCGTCGGCAACTCCATGCAACCCCGGATTGGCCATGCTCTTGGTCCCGAGAACGTCGTATACCACCTGCCTAGCGTTGGCAGCGCACTCCATGTACCCTAGAAGGACAACATGTGGCCGGAGGTGGCCCTCGCGCTTGATGCAGGGCGCGTTTGGGTTGAGTGGCGCCCTGCTTATTCATCTCATGTAAGCAAATGATAAGGCAGCATTGGCCGCCACGGCCCGCCATCTGCACCCGCACGCGGCACAACACGGGAAAACCCCCGCCACGCGAAACGCAGTGACGGACTGCACACTCGATAATGACACAAATCCCCGTGTAGTTCTATGCACAACACATAATATACGCACCCGTGGGGGCCGTTTACAGCCGCTGAGCGGGCGTGGTTCGTGATCGCAACCTCTCACGGTGGCATATCTACTAACCGGCATGCGGGTAGCTGGGGATGGGGTGTTTACCTCGTACCGGGCAGCTCCGGAGGCACCACCAACAGTCAAACTTCAAGGTCGGTCAAAGGAGTGGGGACCGGGTTTGGGCGGGCAGATTGGGTGGGATGGCGGGTAGGCCCGGCTGGCGTCAAGTGGGCCGACAGTGCAATGTTGCGGCCCGGCATCAAAAGGGCTTTTGGGGGGCCCACATGTAGTGCATGCGAGGTATCAAAATTCGGGTCGCGCGGTGCCCTGTGTAGACATGTCGGAACACACGGGCATGGTTTTCGGCACAATGGGTGAGGTGATCGAGGAAGGGGGTGCGCCGCCGCACGGTGCGCGCTGTCGTATATTGTGTGGCCGCAAATCGGGGTGTTCTCGTTTTGCGGGTGGGGCACTCGGTGCGCCATCTAGGATCACCGGGAGGCCTTACTCACACTTATATTTTGTTTGGGCGATTCCGATGAGCTTATTGGTGGCGGCTCATGATCGCTCGAGAGCGTGCACGTTGCCGCATCATATCATACGACATCGATTTATCCGGCATTATTCCCTGCACAACACCGCGGCCGTCGGTAATGGATTTCCCTCGGACACAACATGCACGCGCGCCCCGGATTTTCAACTGCCAGGCGGCGCGCATCACTCATTCGTCCCGCCTCACGTCGTGCGAGTTGCGGGCCGCGTTTGAGCCGGTTCTGTTAATATTTATCGAGTACATTTAAAAAATGCTTTCATCATCCAGCGCGCGGTGGATTTGTTACAAAATATTATGTAATTGACACTGCCCATAATCCCAGCATATGTACTGAAAGGATTAGCAAGCACTCGGCGGGTGATATTCGTCGCCCCGCCGTGCGCAAGCCGCGCGCCGCGTGACGTAGTCGTCGCGGCGCGGCGGTGCGGGTCGCATCGTCACCGTATAATCCTTACTGCTTCTCGTCATATCAGCAGCGCAGCGATGTAGTCGTCAGTGCGTGTGCGCGGCGTTGCCTCTTGCTGTCTGCAGTCAATCACCCCCCCCCCCCCCCCCCCCTTCCTCAACGTAAACACGAGCTTCCTTGCCTGTGCCTTTGCCGCGAGATCGACTGACCTCTCAGCTGCAGCTAGGACGCCCAACTCGGCAACGCTGCTGGGAAGAAGGGAAGGGGACCATCAGGAACACGAACCGTCATGGGCGGCATGGCGACCGAGCAGGCACGAAGCGTCACCGCCTCCATCTCGCGCGTGAACTGCCCCGCTGCACGTCGCTAAGCCGCTGCGGCCAAAGTCCGAGTACCTGGCAGGCAGCAAGGATATCCTGCACAAAATCTCCCCGCCCCACCTAGCATGGCGTCAAACGTAGCACACCTTTTGCCTTTCGACCCTGCCGACAAATCGAAGGCCCTCCTGCGGGGCCGAGGGCCGAGAGCGGCGTTCCCGATCTCTGCCGTCTCAGCCAGCAAGGCAACGATGCCCCCACCCACCCCAGAGGACTGTTTGTCCGTACGATTTACATGCATCTTCACTACCAGTACATGCAATCGCTGCCTTTCTTTCCCCTCCGACGATACCTCTTCCAGGCATCTATCCACCCAGGGCTTATTTCCGCAACTGGATTGCGGCCTAATCGAGTCGTCGTTGAAACGCCGACGCAGAGACGCCGCGAGGGCTTCACTGGTACCAGTCCTGGCGCAGAAAAGTGCTTCCAAGTGCTTCCTCTCTTCGCTACGGTCCTCCTTGCGGTCTGCTTTATTATTCAAAGGAAGCTTCACATGAACTTGGAGTCGCGCTGTTCCGCCAAGCGTCTTACATGTGCCGGGAATCTCGTAGTGCCGAGGATAGCATTTTATAAAGCTGCCCGACGACCGCACTAGTTGCATCTCTTTTTCTGCCGAGAAGTAGCGTCTCTGTTGTTCCTGGGGAGTAACGCTGCCTCTGATCCCCTTGCAGGCAGTCATTCAGGAGACGAGTGGATGCGATGTCCGCCAGGCCGGTCTGGTGGTCGTTGGCGCGGGTCTGGCTGCTCTCCATGTTGTGGCCCGCCTTCCTGAGAACATCCTCAAGGTGAGCGCGGCGGTGCCAATGGCACACATTCCGATAGTCGCTAGCAAAGGCATACCAATACATAGTGCCCTGCTGATTCCGCAAGTCGGTTAGGGGCGCTTCTGTTTCTGAGTTTGGGGATGCCGGTATTGTTGCCTCCTTCATGAGAGTGAATCCGATTGTGCTGCGTAGGACACGGTGGTGGTTGACCGCCAGGGAGGCTGGTTGGCAGGCTGGCGCGCGGGGCATGCTGCCCTCGGCACCCGCTTGCTCCGCTCGCCCGTGAACCAGAGCCCGTCCACCAACCCCACGGCGCTGCGCGAATTTGCGAAGGCCGCCCGAATGGAGGCGAGCATGGAGACCGCGCTGCCGGGCTTTCTGCCGCTCCCCACCCCTTCGCTTCAGGACGCCTTTTGCCAGAAGAAGCTGGTGGCTGCGCTGCCACCCAGCGCCAAAGGTCTCCGGCACCATCACCCACTCACCGCGCCGCCTCCGTGCGTACAGCTGCGTATGCCCATCTGCACCAATGACCCTGGCTGGACGGAGGGGGGCGATGGCCGGTGGACTGCTACGGGTACATAGGGAGGCCAATGGCGTCATTGGTATGTCGTAGGCATCACTGGTGCACATACGCTGCCGGAAGCCATTTGCCGATCCAGGCGGCTCTGCCACTTCGTAGTTAGGCATATGCCCATGCCCTGCCGGAGGCGGAGTATATCTTGTGTCTTTACGCGTCGGCACCGCGCAGTCAGCGGATGGAACTTGATCAGCAGTGGTCGCAACTGGATACGGGGTTGGACATAAATTGTGACAGCACTTGCCGTACAATCCAGGCCGTGTCGCTACGCTGCCTTCGGCATGATATGGTAAAACACAGTGTGTGTGTACCAGTTAACGAGGGTCGTCCACCCGGTGCAGTTGCGCACGTTGTTAGAGCCGAGGCGCCTGCCGCGTCGCGTTGTTTTCACTACACACAGAAGGGGACACTATGGGCCATAGACAGCCCATAGCCTATGCATCGTGGGTCGCAGTTACCAGCGCGTGACAGGTGACAGGTGACAGGTGACAGCGCGTGGGTCGCAGTTACTTTTAGACGGCGGCGCTTGGCTGTGTTGTCTTAATTGCCACCCTTCTAGCGTTGCAATAAACCGCCTGATTCATTGTGATTGTACAGCACTCGAGTGCTGGTACTACTCGCTACTCGCTGCTCATAGTGACACTGGCAAACCGGTCGGTACCACATTGGTACCACCCCGCAATGCTGCCTGATCGCAGCAGGCCACATGCCTGATGGGGATACCGCGTAGTAATCGTTTATGTATAATGGTATCGTTGTGCATCGGTGCGCATCCCTGTATTACTATCCTTTTTTGGCGAAAGACTGTCCGTAAACTTTTTCTGAAAAATTGGCAATACAAACTCAAACGATGTACTTAATGCTCCCCGATATCGATTCCCGATACGAGTAAGATGTATCTGTCAGTTGTCTTACAAGAAAAGCAAAATCATCAAGACATTTCTATTCTATTCTATTCTGTTATCTTCTTTTCTATTATATTTGCCGATCTTCCATCCTAGTAGACTGGCAAGTTTCCGGTTATAGATAATAGACTCTCCAATATCGACTAAAGCATGCACCAGGAAGGCCTTTACCCAGCGTTCCTAGGATTGGAGCCAGTATATTCCGGCTCGCTCACTCGGTATGAATGCTCTGCGGGCGCCCCATTCCACCGCAGACGTGATCGTGGACGAGGTGGTGGACCTGGAGCTGCTACCAGCATCAGAGGACGGCGCTGCACCGCGCTGTCGTGTGAGCCTCCGCTCGGGCGCGCCCATCCATGCCGCCGCCGTCATCTTCACCGGCAGCGGCGCGGAGCCGGAGATGCCGCAGTGGGCGAGGGCGGCGCTTGATGCGGCTGACGATGAGGCGCCGCCGCTGCACCACTCCCGGGAGGTGGACCTCAGGGCGGAGGAGGCGCAGCTGGGCGGGAAGGCGGTGGTGGTCGTCGGCGGCGGCAGCGCCGCTGTGCAGCTGGCGGCCGGCGCTGCCCGTGCTGGCGCCAGCAGCGTGCGGCTTGTGGCGCGTCGACCGCTGCTGGCGCGGCCGTTTGACTACGAGCCGCGCAGCCTGGGCGGCGTCTTCCGGCATCAGTGCGCCCGGATGGAGTGCCCGGCGGAGAGGCTCAAGGCCACGCGCGCCGCCAGGGGCCGGGGCAGCGTCAGCCCTGTCGCGATTCAAGACCTGCAGGAGCTAAGTGGCGCAGGTGGGGGCCTGCCCTGCCCTGCCTGCCCCCAGCACACACACACACACACACACACACACGCACGCACGCGCGCGCGCACACAATATGCATAACTCATCCCTCTTGTTTGGTTATTTTCCCATGTATAAGTTTCCAACGTTTATGGCATGAGGATTGTTTATGACAATCTGAACTCAGCTGCATGTTGGACGTTGACGACGATACCGACAAGCACATTTGTGATGACCGCAAAACCGTTTGCCTTCTCTCGTGTCAACCATGGGCAGCTACTCGTGGCCCATCTTCTGCTGTTGTTTGCACGTGGCATGAGCCGCATCACAGCGCCGAGTCTGCACCCTCACCCCACCTTTCTTCCCCATCGCCAGGCAGCTGCCACATTGCGGTGCACGAGGGCCAGGTGGTGTCCAGCCTGCATCGCTCAGGTGGGCGCTGGGCGTTCTCCACAGCGCCTACGCCCTTGCCGGTCGGAGTCAAGATGAGCGCAGGCAATGTCAAATGTGCGCACCTGCCTCACCCTGCTGCTGCGCCATGTGTCGCACCCCTTTGCCTCGCGGCTGAGTGCGCCCCCCCGTGGCAAGCAGCGCACACCGGCATCCTGTCATGGGCTGTATGTAGCTCACGGGGATGCGGGTAGGCACCGCTGGCTTCCGTAGCCGCGTTACCGCGTGCTGCTGGATTGAGCTGTCGGTGGGGTTTGCAGGGGACGGCGCCTCCTGCGGGGCTGAGGAGGGCCTGGAGGCGGATGTCATCTGGCTCGCCACCGGTAAAAGCAGCCGGCTTGGAGTCAGAGGCGAGACAGACTCGGCGCCGGGCCTCCTGGATGCGGTGCTGGCCCGGTACCCGGCGCCAGTGGTGGGCGGCTACGCACTGCTGGAGCGGCCTGCCGCGCGCTGGCCGGGGCCGCTCCCGCTGTTCTGCGTTGGGCGCTCAGCCGCGTTGGTGTCCGGCCCCGCGGCGGACCAAATGCCGGGCCTCCGCGAGGTGGCGCAGCAGGTGGCCGACTACCTATCCGCCCACTGGCCCAACCTCCCGCCCGCAGAGGCAGCGGCCCCTCAAGGTGGGCAGGCCCACGCTTGGAGCGCCACCACATGGGAGCGCACGTCACCCCATCTGCTGCCACCGCCGCAAGGCGAGCCGAGCTGCCCCCTGACCGCTGCGCAGTTGGGAACACATCCAAATGCCGGCATCACGGGGATGTGGGGGGGTACCTGGATGTGTACAGCTTTATTCCCGGGCAAACCAGGCCAGCCGTCTTGCGGCCCGGCAGCACAAACCCGGCCAAGGGTCGACTAATGAATGCGCCCAGCGTGCAGCCCTCGGAATGCCAAGTCCATGTTCGACATGTGATCCAGACCGGTACAAGTGTGCGCCAGTTGGAAGGATGTGTGGCGGCGGACTCGAAATTATAGCGGTGTACCTGTCACGAGCTCCGAGGGACATTATTGTCATCACATTCCCGCCGACGGCATGTCGCAACAGTGCCAGCAAGCGGAGAATTGAACACAGCGTGTATACAGTGCTCCACGAAAGCATCGCACGCGCGTACCACATCGTGCGCATGGGGCTACATGCCGGCTAAATGTAGCGCTGTGCGCATGCCTCGCTCCCCAACGTCCGTATGCCATTTAGAGCGCCGGTAGCGCCATGCCAGCACACCGCACTGCGTCTGCCATTTTCCTCCCGGACATCCAACTCCGTCTCACATCCAACTCCGTCTCCCTGACATCCAACTCCGTCTCACTTTAGTTGGGTGTTGCTGACTCTCCGCAGTGCCCGCCCGATGCAACAGCTATTCAGCTATTGCCCCCCCCCCCCCCCCCCCCCGCTGCCCCTGCTCCTCCCCCTTTCTCCCCCGGGCTGAGAGGCGACATCCTGCCTCTGTCATGAAAGGTGTTCGGCGCCCCATGTCCCATTGCCGGTGTGTGTCGTGGACACGTTTTGCCGGGAGGGGGGGAGGGGGGGTTGGGAAACCTAATAATCGCAGGGGTTTCGCACGAGGACCTAGGTGGATCCAACAGGGTCATGTCAGGGGTTTGACTCCGCCCTAAAACCCTAAAGCTCCCCTTTCACTCCGCCCCTCCGCCCCCTCCCGTCCGATGGCAGACCATCTCCCAGCGGCGCCGCTGGACAGCGAGCTGTTCCACGAGCAGCATCAGCGGCCGCCGCGCAAGCAGTCGCCGCAGGTGGACACCGAGGCGCTGCTGCCCGCGGACCTCCCCAAGCAGGACGTGACAAAGTACACCTGGACGGACGAGGACTTTCTCATCCGCGTGACCATCCCGCTCCCTGAGGTGCGACACCCGCCCGGCCACCGCTGCCCACCCACTACCAGGCACTACCGCCCAGACCAAGACGGCTCCCAGACCATAATCGAAGTTGAAATAGCTTACGACTTTATCCCTGCCAGCCCCCCGACTACGCAGCCCAGCTGTCTCACGGCCCGGCTGCATGAACCCGCATAGATCGGGTCTGCTGCCCCCGTTAGGCGGCATTGCAAGTAGCGCGTAGGCCTCTGAAGGCCAAGTCCCAGACACCGACCTTTATAGCACTAGTCGGCACCCCCCCCCCCCCCCCCCCCGTTAGGCCAATGCGCACTTGCCGCATGAGTAGCTGCTAATATTGGCAGTGAAAGGAAAGCGCGTTGTCTCTACCGGATTGTTTTCGTGGAGGTGGAATGCGCTCATGGCTGAGCCTGTGGGTCTCCGGGTGGGTGCGCATGGGTCGAGTCGTCGGTCGCAGTTGAAGCCGCTGTGGCTCGGCGGCGCCCTGCATGCGCGCAACACCGGGCGCGCCGCGGCAGTGTCGCGACATTCGTCTGACTAATCGCGCCCCGCTCTCATCAGCCCGTTACCCCCGAGGCGCTTCACAGCTCGCTGCTGCCCGGCTCGCTGGACCTTTGGGCGGTGGGAGCCAAGGCGGCGTACCGCTTCTACGTTCCACGCTTCTACCAACAGGTGCCGCGCCCGGTGACACAACACAGGGGGGTTGGGTGGGTGGGGGGGGGGGGCACATGTGGCCATGCACACCCCATCACCCATCCCCCGATCAAGAACCCACCTTCACCCGCCTCCCACCATGAACCCTCCCCCCGCCTCCCTCTGCGATGGAGCCACTGCAACCTTGCGCTGCGGGCAGCTGTTGATGTCTGCGGGGCGATGCGTGTTCCTCAATTGCAGGTGCTCGTCGACCGCTGCACGATTGTCTACTCCCCCAAGAAGCAGGCCGTGCTTGTCAGACTGCACAAGTACTCCACCGAGCCGTGGCGCTTCCTCAAGCAGTGACGCCCCCCGCCCACAGCCGCCCCGCAGCGCTGCGCCGGCTGCCTGGCTCCAAGCTCCCGCAGGCTCCGCAGAGCCGGCCAGGATTCAACTCTTTCCCCCCCCCCTCCAGCTCGGCATGGACACCCACGCATCCCCTTCCACTTCCACACTTCCACTTCTACACACACACACACACACACACATCCACATGCACTTTCATATGCACCTCTTGTAATCCCACGCTCCACATCGGCATTGCAAAAGAGTGGATTAAAGGAACCGTCGTTACTCCAACTCGGATACTCAACTGTGGGCCTTCGCGAAATCCATGAGGTGTTTCTCCGCATTGGGATTCCGTTGGGGACATCCAAAGCAATGCGACTGCGCGTGATTTTAGGGCGATTCCGGGACACGGGCAGCAGTACCCTGCGACGAGTGCCTGTCTCCGCCACCCCCGCTGCGCCACAAACACAACAACTTGCGTAATTCTTTTGAGAAAATGCTCAAGCGAACGATTGAGTAACAAGTGGAGCCCATTGCTTGGAAGGGGGGTCCTTTTCTTCCAGCGCATTGTCACGCTGCGCCAATGTGCCGCATCCGCATTCCCAGACACCGTAGGTAGGCTAGCTTGTGGGGTTGCGTACCGTCCACAACGAGGGTCATGGTTCATGAACGATGATGGGCTGCATAGTTGCCCACATGCAATCACGCCAACTTGTTGCACTAGGTCGCTCCAGGCAAAGTGCTCGGGGTTACTCGGTCTGATGCTAAGCACAATAAGATGCTACACAATGACTGTGACCCTCATGCAATGCGAGACTGCGACTTAGGTGCGGCTACAGTGTTAGTCCTGCGCCCCGTACCAGCAGCAGAACAAGACTTCGTCTTCTGTAGGTAGTCCTCCTTAGGAGTCCCACGTAGGGGTCCCACTGAGTTGCACTCTGGGTTCCCGCCTTGGGTGGAGGATGTGGGGTCCCGCCTTGGGAGGCTGTGGGGGCTCGGCCCTTTTTACCGCCTCGCCAGGAAAGATACACCTGTCCACAGAGCCCGGCTGCCAAAGAAAGCAGCCATACACCTTGCCACAAACTTCAGCAAGGGCTTGGCTGTAGGTCTCCTTGTGCCCTGTCTAGGGCTTTGAATATGGTTTGAAACCCTTGACCTATCTCAGGCTATGAAATTAGGGTATTAAACCTAGATGAAACCCTATATTCCCAGTTAGGTCATAAAAACCCGTACATCGCTCGGTCTTACATCCCGATTACATCACAGCGCACGGAAACAGGGGGACATGCCCACTATTTAGGGTTACACCGTCGATCACTGCAAAAATGCGAAATGCCTCCGAAATAAAACAGGGTTCGACAAGAAAAGAACTGAAAGGCAAACTCCGGCTATTAGAGACAATTTTCGCGATGAAATGCAAATGCGCATGTTACTTCAGAAGGGCATGTTTAATCCCTCAAGAATTTATATCCGATTTCTGCACGGATAAATCTCGGAACATAGCTTTAAAAAGTAGGGTGATTTGTCAGATCCACGCGCTGTGATGAATCGCATAGGGCCGGCTGTGCCCGTAGCATGAATCAGTCCTTTGAAGACCAGCAGTCTACTGTTACAATTCCCATCCACTCTTCGCCGCCCAGGCCTAGTCGCCCCAAGAGCGTGGAAAGAGCGGCATGACAAGGCTCGCTCTCCAAGGTAATAAACGGAGGGGGAGATTCGCATGCAGGCAGGGAATCACACAGCGGCCGCCGTGGAGGGCGCCGTGAGCAGCCGCTTCTTCCCGGCCTTGAGGCCGTTCTGAAACGACTTGGCGTCCATCACCTTCTTCCCGGGCAGCTGCACCTCCAGCACCTGCGCCGCAGGAAACAACGCCGCCCGCTCAGAGCATGCGACAGGGTGCACACCCCAGCAATCGGGTCCCAACCAGAGGAGGTCGCTTAAGCCGCAGCGCAAGGTGATGGGCTTGCCTCATGTGCAGTTGAACCCACTTTTTACCGTTGTCAACCGTAATCAAAAATATGACCTAAGGCATTCTATATAATTAATAAAAAAGATGACCTAGGCTATTTGATATGATCAATATGAAATAGATATATGTCATTGAAGTATAATAAAAATTGGGCAGGCTCCTACGAGAACTATTCTCCTACGCGCAGGCGCCAATGGTAGACACTGTTAGAATAACATACAATCTGGGAAATTTGTGTCATAGGTCATGTACATGCTTGCAGTGATTATAAGAAGCACTCGGCGAACGGGACAACAGCAACGCAAGAGAGCGGCGGGGCTCGTGCGTGTCAGAGAGGTTCGCCAGCAATAGTCAGCGCAGCGGTATGGGTGGCAGCGGAAGCCGGGGCTCCGCGCACGACAACCCGAGGACGCATATGAGGGGGGAGAGACCCAGGGACGACGCAGCGTGCGGCAACCATCACCCCCTCCCTCCCCACGGCCCAAAAGCGATGCACCCGTTGCCGCCGACGAATACCGCTATTTGCAGGGCCAAGGGTACAAACCTGCCACCACACCGACGAGCTCAACATGGGTAGCTGGTCTGCTGCAGATGGGAAGGGTTGAGGTTGGGTGGGTGGGGGGAGGGGGGGGGGGGGGGGGGGGAGGGATCCATGGGAGGGGAGATGCGGCGCGCGGACTGGCTCACCTCCAGCACCGAGCCGTCCCCGCAAGCGACCAGCATCGCGTCGTCGCGGAACTCGAGCTCTTCCGGGTCCGCTGGCGCGGGGCCGCTCCCAACTCGCGTCGTGATAACCTTCACCTTCATCTCGTCCCGCTTCCCGTCGCCGTCTGTCAAGCGGCAGCATTACGCCTCGGTCACTCGCGCAGCCACGCATGCGCGCCATTCGCGAGCGCATTGGTGCCTGCGATGTTCAAGTGGGCAGTGGCCCCACGCAGCAGGGGGGGAGCGAGCCCCAAAGCGCGGCGTCTGTCGCAGCTGGAACGGATGAGGTCACCGCCATTCTCTGCCGCCGGTTCGACCCCCCATCCTAGTTTGGCCGGACGCCCCCCCATACAGCGTTCCCGACAGTGGAATCTGTTACGAGTTTCCCTAAAACCCTGCTATGGTGTGTAACGGTGATAAGTACGAAATGGAAGGGTGTCAAATAAAGCGGATTGTGAATGCCTTTCTGCTTTCCTGCACCGTTCCCATTCACATCTTACGATACATTTATATACACACATACCTGTGTGTATATATTTATATACGTGTAGATGTGTTTATAGATATACGGAATCATGGGTGATTTCGTGATTGACAGGAGGCTGTACAACGAGAATGAAATCACAGCATTGAGTGAGCAGCAGCGAATGCCCACCACTACACAGAGCACTGTATGAGCAGACTGGGTGACTCATTTATTCAGATTTCCACATCCAGCTTGGGGCGCGCTCTGCAGGGCAAGACGGAAGGGGGGGGGGGGGGGGAGGGGCGCACCAATCGTTTGCAGCATTGCCTCTGTGCCGGGCCATCCAGCAAAGCCACGCACCTGCAGCGCATGCCGCATGCCCAGGAGTGGTGGTGGTGGTGTGTGTGTGTGTGTGTGGGGGGGGGGGTGGTCAGTACTTGGGTGGCTATCCTAGCTGTGTGTGTGTCTACGGGTCCACTCGCCTGGAAGAACCCTTATTGTTTTAAGCCTCAAATTGGGCTTGCATCCAACCTATAACATTCGCTGTATTTCCGCTATGGTTTCGTCGTGTACAGTTCATTTCTGGCAGGCCGGGCAGGTTGTTTTCCGCAGTGTTGGCATTGATACCGCGCCAGCACCTGCATCCCGCATGCCTCTACCATCTCCTTGTCGCATCATGTGACCCCGTGGCCGGTGCCCCACACAGTCGGCTGACAAGCAGCTGGTGGGTGAGTGGAGAGGGGGGTGACACTCGTCGCCCCTCCTGGGAATCGCTGTCCCCTCTCTCGGCGCACGCGACCGCAGCAGAGCGCGGCTCACCTTGTTGTGCAGCACAAGCGCGGGCTGCGAAAAGTCCAGCAGCGCCTCCTCCTTGGACAGCTGCGGGCATTCCGGGGCGGGAAGGGGAGGGGTCATATGTCGGGGCATCAGTGCCGGTGCTCTCCGGGCCGGGTGGGCAGCCCGGGATGCAGGAAGGTGGCGGCGGCGGCAATGACGGCAGCGGTAGCGCCACTCTTAACAGATGCATGTGGGGAGGACCTGACGCCGGCGTCGACGGCTACAGCCGGCAGCAACAGGAAGCAGCGGCAGAGATAGTAGCGACAGCAATGGCGCCGCCGGCAGCGACAACTAGGTTGGCAGCAGCAGCAGCAGCAGTAGCGGTGGTGTCGGTGCTGGCAGCGGAAGCCGAAGTAGCAGCAAATAAATAAAAACTACCGCATAGGTGGCAATTAACTCGAAACGGCGGTGCCTGGCCGTGTTAATTTAAAGTTGCCACCCTTCGAGCATTTTTTTAGTTGTATTTTATTCCGCCATTCTACTCTTTTGATGTTCCTATTATTACATACTGTTTACCGGTACGGCGCCGCAACATAGTGTAAGATAATTGTAATAGATGGGAAACGGATTCCTGCTGGTACGGCTGTATCTGCTGATAACGCGTAGAAATCATCAGTGATCGCTGTCTAATTTAAAACAACGCACGTTACATTTTCCCTGAATAAAAGGGCAGTAACCAATGAAACAATGTACTTAGCGCTGTCCGAAATTGATTCGCAGTACGACTAAGATGTATACATCAGTTTTTCCAAGACAAAGGGAAATTATGAAGACATTTTCTATTTTTTTCTATTTCTAATTGCTGCACTTGCACTACATCTGGTGAGTCGGGAGTAGCAACGGTGACGGCGGCTTGGGTTCCAGAAATGGTTCCATAAACAGTGGGTGCAGCGGGGCCGGCAGCAGCGGTTGTGGCAGCAGCAGCAGTGGCACCAGCGTTTTGCACAGCGAAGCAGCAACGGTGAGGATGGCGGCAGTGGCAGCAACATTATGTATATGGTGACCCCGCGCACCTTTTCGGTGTGTATGATGCCGGCGGGGTCCTGCTCCGCCGCGGCCTCCGCTGCCTCCCCGCTCCACACGCGGTCGAGGTGCCGCAGCAGCAGCGCCGCCCCCAGGCCAAACAGCTCCTCCAGCAGCTGCGGTGCCTGGGGTGTTGGGGGGGGGGGGGGGCGGAGATGGCATGGGCAGATGTGAGCCGGGGAGCGGGGAATGGAGACCCCACACACATGTAAGGCGGCGCCAAGTGTGGCAGGCAACCGAGCCACGCCCTCCCGTCGCCCCAGCGCATTTAGCCACATCATCTATCGCCGGGTGTCGCTATCATAACATCCCTTTCCCTTTGCCAAAGTTCCGCACGGCTCAGCCCAGCCTGGTCAGCTCAGAAACAACTTCACTTGATGGAAGGGGGCGTGGGGGGAGGGAGGGGCACCTTGACATTGGGGTCCAGCTCCACCACCTCCTGCGCTAGGACGGGGCCAGCGTCCATCTGCAGGACCGTGAACGCGACGCTCACCCCGGTCGTCGTCACGCCGCTCTGCGCAGTGGGCGGGTGGGGGGAGGGAGAGGAGGGGAGGCAACAGCGGCGGATGTCCGTAGGACTGAGTGCCTGCGAGCATGCGGCGCCTGCTGGGTGTGTGCGTAGGCCTGGCGCCTCTCGGAAAGTACCTGGAGTCGCTCCCAGGAAACACGGAATATGTATACCTGCAACTGGCTGTGATCCCAAAGTCACATGCTTGGTCGGTGGTTTAATTACCGGGTACTAGCCTCCCTTTAAACTGCCCCAAGTAGAAGGCTTTGGCGACAAATCCCGACTGTCGGTGCATTGGGGTGACAAGCGGCTCGAAACACCTCAACGCCGCTGTTTGTGGGGAGTGTATCGAGTCTCCGAGTAGTCCATTAGTAATTCGCCCCTAATAAGCACACTTGGCTATTAACCGGTTATTGACTGTTACTAAGTACCCCCCCCCTTGACCGGATCGAAGTCGCCAGCGACATCACAGGCACAAACATGGTGCTGCCTGTTGCCAGATTGTAATAGTATCCTGTCAATCCCATGTGGCGTCAAGTTGCGTCCCCTGTCTGCCTCGCTGTATTCCTATCAGTACAATCATGCTCGCACTGGATTGCGCTGATAGTCAGCCCCGCTCAGGGTTCCTGCCGAGCCTTGCAGTGCAGTGCAGTGCAGCGCAGCGCTCCGAAACCATGCCATTGTGTTCATCTGTGTTACCATCGAAGCGGCATTCGTCTCCAAAGCACAACGCTTACCACACGGCAGCATTACATCGCACCTATTATTTCTATACTCGTAGTCTCAGGTACACATTGCACTAGTACTCGTACTAATCTGTAGTATATCGTACCTGTATAATTGTCACACATGCACTGAGAGAGCGCAGGAGGGCGGCGGGGGGCTGAGGCACGGTCAGCGCAGCGGGGGCGCACCTCTAGAGCGCGCTGGACGGGTGCGGCGCCGCGGAAGGCTGGCAGCAGGGAGGGGTGGATGTTGAGCGTGCCAAAGGTGGGGATGGCGAGAAAGCGCGTGGGGAGGAAGTTGCCGTAGGCGGCGGTGACACACAGCTCGGGCGCCATCGCCTCCAGTGCCTCTAGGAAGTCCTGAAACACCATGACGCGGGAGAGGATGTCACCCCCTCCCCCCCCCCCCCCCCCCACACACAGCCATCTACCAGCCGCACGCCTGCGACCCACGCAGCTGGATGCAACCAAGCGGAGGGTGCCGACCTCGTCCCGGGCGGAGGCAGGAGTCAGCAGCCGCTCCTCCGGCAGCCCCGCCTCGCGCGCGAGCGCCTCCACGGGGCTGGGCTTCACCACGCGCTTGCGCCCCGTGGGTCGCCCCGGCTGCGTGACCACCGCTGCCACCTGACACCACCGCTGCCGCCATCAGGCGCACAGAGGGGGCGGCGCAAATGCCGGGGAGTGCACATGTTGTCGGGGCACGTGTGTGACTCACCTCAAATGTGGCGCCCGGTTGCGCGGCCGCATCAAGCAGCGCCTGGAGCACATTGGCGGCGATCTGCGGGGCGCATGAGGCGGAGGAGGGGGAGGGAGGGAGGGTGGTGCGTCAGCATGCACCCACCAGGCTGCCCGCCAAGCCCGCTCAGCAGTGGCGGGCTCGTGGTGGGAGTTGCCGGCAACATGCTGTCGGCAAGTGGAAGCAAACTAGAGGGGGGTTTGGGCTCCCCTTAGTGCATGGGATAAGTGCGGGCTTGCACTGAACAGGGAGATTGGAATGCTGCTAGCCATCCAACACTTCCAAGTCTATATCCCTGCTCACGCACGAGAGTTGAAAGCAGAGAGAGAGAGAGGGGAGGGGGGAGAGAGAAGGCGCCCCCCAAGGAGCGGTGAGAGGACACGATGGTGTAGGGGCATCACTTCCCAACTTAGATATACGTATAGCCCGAATAATGTATAGCTCAACCAACATTGAATACTAAAGCATGCCAATTAATACCAGGCTGCCCTGCACTCTAGACCATCGGGACGGGCCCGCCTCGTCCTGTGCAACCATGAGGGTTGATGCCTTGGGCCGCTATGAGAAGAACGGTGGGCGAAGGTTGCGGCAGGTGACAGCGTGGGTGGCGGGTGGCGATGGCGAGTATGGGTACAACCTGCGGCGTCCCCAGGAATACCAGCCGCCGCTTGCCGCCGCCGTCAGCCGCAGCGCTGTTGACAATCGCGGCTCGTGTAGCCAGGCGGCGAGCCGACAGCGCCACGCCGCGCAGCGGCCGGGCAGTGCCAGGGCCTGGGGGCTTTGCGGGATGGGCAGAAAGCGGCGGATCAAATGGGCGGGCGAGGCGTGGCGACGGTCGCCCCGTTGGATCACCGACGGCCAATGCGGCGCGCCGGCCGCGGTGCACCGCAAAGCGCAACATCTTGATATTCGTCCTGACAGCGACGGTCAGCCGCGAGCAGTGGGGGGGGGGGGGGGGGGAAGGGGCTCAGACGATGCGATCTGTGGTGGGATAGTCGCGGCGCCGTTCACGCTGGCACCAGTACTGTTGTCCAGAGCTGATCAGGGACGGGACGGGGAAAGAGCAGGCAGCGCGAGACATCGTGAGCCAGTGCCGAAGATTCGGCATGGCATAGCAGATCAGCGAGTCGTCGCATCAACCCGCGCAGATACATACGACTGCGACTAGGTCCCCACCACACCGGTACATGTAGCAGCGACAGGAATAATAAATGCTCCTGATGATATATATATATCATCAGCTCTAAGAGTGTAAGATCAACTAAGGCGGCCTGTAATCCTTGGTAGTAGCTGCTGCCTGCTGCCACACGTACAACACTTATACTAGCTCGTAGAGGTACTACGTAGATATAATAATAGCATTAGCTAGCTGCAAATATACTTCAGCAGTAATATATATGGTGACGAGAATAGCGCGCCGAGCGGCAGAGCGCAGCGGACATGTGTATAGGCCCGCGCGCTTCAGGTGCAGAACAATTATACTGTATGCCATTCCACATAAGTCCCAGGCCCCTTTCTCCCCATTTTTGAGTTTATGACTAGATGGGCAGCGAAATATAGGGTTTGTGACTTGAAAACCTAGAATATTGCACATTTAGGATCAGCCTTATCATTTTAGGGATTTGTATAACCATATTACCCTAACAACTGGTCATGGCGCGACATAATGGGGCCGCGTTTAAACACTTGTGTTGGTGCCCCACACGTGCCACCGCGCGTGCATAGAACGTGGGATGGTGGGATGGCCATGGATGGTTGAGAAAACATGTTAGCAAAGGGGCTAGGACGTTGTTGGGTGCGGCGGGACCATGTACGCGCGAGCCACTGCACGGTGTGTGCTGATACCATCGCCACTGCAGTGTTGCCTTCTTGAGCACCCTAAAAAGACAGTCATCACGCGGACATTCATAGCTTTGCAGGAATTGCTCACAAAAATCAAATAAATCACATTGTAAAATGCTACGCAAGGCGTAGCTCAGCATACGGAAAGTTCCCTGCTGTGGACGTTCGGGCACGTTAAGGCCGTTTTGGGCTACAAAGGTAGAATAGGTCAAAACGTGACGTTCATTGCAACACGTGGCCACATCAGCATGCCATGGGCGTGAAACTTTACGGCACATGCCACATGCGTCTCAATACCCAAGACCCGGTGGCGTGATAGTGTGCCGGGTGTACTCGCTCACGGACCAATCATACTTGGCACATATCCCCCTTGAGTGATGCGCACGGCCGCCACGCCCTTTTTACAACAATATTTCCACCAGCATCGATGGATTGCAGTGCACGCCATTCCAGTGCCACACCGCCACTAAGCTCGCGGTGACGTGCGATGGGCATTTAGTCACACACTAATACCTTTTATACGAAAGCATTATCCTGCGGAAAGGAGGCCGCGACACCCTCTGTAGCACGCGCGTGCGGCAATCACATCAACATTATTCCTTTGACTTTGCTCGTACGCCAGCGGGGTCCATACATAGGGTTTGTCCCATATCCTGAACAACCTAGTGCCAATGTACTACACGCATAATGGATATTAGCTATCATATCAAGAGTGGTGTGGCGGTATGAGTACGGGGGCAGTCGTGTCCCATGACCATATGATATGCACATGAATAGCGCAATGTGGTTTTGATGCACTAGCGCCACTAGCTCTGTTCTTGCCTAGGTGAATGTGCTAATGGGACGGCTACACGCGCGGCAATATCGGGTCTAGCGCGCGATCACAGCATTCTCCCAAGCCGTACTACCCTTAGCCTCATGCATGCACGCGTGCACAGCCTAGATGCAGCCACGTTTGTGCACGTCGATGGCGGAACCCCCAAAACCCGGACTTATGTGGAAGAGTGTATGATGATGAGGGGGGCATCATATATAGCGGCTATACCGTATCCCTACGACACCTGCAGGTAAAGTCGCTACTTACATAAGGCGGTAAGGATTACTATCTACCAGTATAGATAAAGCGGCGGATATTTACAGTAGACCTGCAGTCGACGACGTCACGACGGCGATGTGCTCATGTTTTTCTTACTTCATATTATTCACGCGGCGCACGCTTACAGCAAATCAGGTACTGTGTGGATGAAAGGTATTATGCCTTATGATACATTACTGCTATACTACAATATAAGCGCAGCATGTTGCGCCGGGCGGAGCAGTAACAATAAGTGTGTTATCAATTCCGGTGTTATAGTTCAGAGAGAGAGAGAGCAAGCATTACACGGAGCTGTAGGTGGTTGGAGGGCATCACGGCATCCCATCGCAGTTGCTTTTATTATGATGCGGACACATAATCTGGCGGTATACATACACGATTGGTACCGCCAGATGATGTAAACCGCAATAAACATATATACAGGATTGCAAATAATGGATTACATGGCATCTGCAATAGTAAGGGGCCTCCCTGGCGCAGCCATGCATACTGGACATCATCGGCGGATGCTGCAATAATAGTAAGCATGACGTAATCCTTCGTAGTAGTAACGAAAATACAAATGGATGAACTAGGCAACCAGATGGTTTCGGAGCATTTTAATCTCGTCTTAGGGCGTAGCTAATCGTCTCCACGTATGAATAAATCATGAAACCTCGACCGGTATTTGCTGTTGAAGTATATCATCATCGGCACGACATCATCCGGATGTCTTCATCAGCGCAAACGTGGCTTGCAAGATCCTTCTACTCCCACAACCACTACAGGAGAGTGTTCTACTTTTGCTGTATGTATGGTTGCGTTGAAGAATATCGCAGGCGCGTATGTGACGGATGGCGCGGCGGGTAGAGCACGGCGCATATCAGCATCGCAAGGGTGGCTGGGCTTGGCGGTGGACATGCTCCTGTGCGGGCTGGATTCCGACCAACGCTGCTTCGCTGTTTAGGTAGCAGTCCAGGGTGCATCCTTAAGACTGGTGTGTAACCGTCAGGTATGGTGAATCCCGCACTGCAGCTGCAACGAGTGGCCTTTTGGGTGTCGGAAAGGGGGTAAGGGGGGAAGGGGGGGGGGGGGGGGGGTCAGGGGGAATGGTGAGGTCCCATATGTTAGGCCCCATGGTGGTGGTGGGGTGGGGTGGGGGGAGGGGGGTGGGGTCGTCTTTCGGCTCGTTTTTGTTACACTGAAATCAAAACTCCGGGCGGGCACCAGAGCCGTCCGTGCCGCCCTGGCCTGTCTACAGCGCCCCCTTCCTCCCTGAGGCGGCCAGCCCACTCAGGTCCACACGGCCACCACCGCCGACAACCCCCGCAGCCCCGCCTTTCCGCCCAGCGAAAGAGCGGCTTCAGCCCCACTTGATGATGGCGGAGGCGTACGTCAAGCCGGCGCCAAAGCCGGCAATGGCAACCTGCACAACCGGCAGTGCAGGGATCCCGGGTGAGTGGGGTGGGGTACCCAGGCATCAGATCAATCCTGGGCGGCTCGATGGTGTGGAGCAGGCAGAGGAGTCGGAAAGGTGTTAGGATTCATAGCTAGGGCGGGGGGTGGGGGGGGGGAGGGGGGGGGGGGGGGGGGGGAGGGGGCGGACCGTCTGGCCAGGCTGGATCTTGCCCTCCGCCACCGCCTCGGCAAACGCGATGGGGATGGAGGCAGCGGAGGTGTTGCCGTAGCTAGCGAGGTTGGAAACCACACGGTCGTGGTTGATTCCCAGGCGGTCGGCCGCAGAGTCCAGTATCCGCTGGTTGGCCTGCGCACACAGGGAATACGGGATGGGTTGGGGTGAAGGAGGGGGGTGAGGACGCTACAGGACAGCCTGGTGGGAAACGTCCCTCTCCGCGTCCCGGTCTGGTGTTCCGCAAAGATGACCCAGCCAGCTCGCCATGGGCACAGCGCCCGGCGCCCTGGACGGCAACCTCCTTTCCCCTCTCCACCCCTTAGGCACGTCTCCCAGGCGGCAGGGTCATGCACCTGATGGCACACCAGCCAGTCGAGGTCCTTCATTTCGACGCCTGCCTGCTCGCAGGACGCCAGCACCGTCTGCGCGTGGGGGTGGCGTGGCCCCGGGGAAGGGGGGTTAGGTGGTCAGCGGGGAGCTGCTGCTCTCTGCCGCTGGGGCGGGGAGTGGGGCGGGGCTAGTGAAGCAGGGGCAGGGGGCTGAGGGTGTGGGATGCCGCAAGGCACTGCGGGACGTCAGAGCACCTTGGGCACCGTGCGCGCCGCGAACTTGAACACGTCCTGCCCCTTCATGGAAATGTTGTTGAAAGCGCCCAATGCGGAGGGGTCCTCGGAGTGGATCTTCAGCCCGTCCTGCGCCATGTTGCCGTAGAGAGAGCTGGATGGGAGGACAGGGTGTAAGCGATGGCTTTGAAGATGCGCCTACTGCACGGAGTGAATGGATATTTATATACATGTATATATATATATATATATATATATTTTTGGGTGGGTGGGGGGGGGGGGGGGGGGGGCAGGGACTGGAATGGGAGCTCTCACCAGTAGCCTTTGCCGTCGGTGTGCATGTCGCTGCCCAGCATCGCGCACTCCTGGCCGTCCGGCGCGGCCTGCATCACCATCGCGCCGGTGCCGTCCCCAAACAAGATGCATGTGCCTGCAGTACGGACGCAGCCATAAGCCTGAGGGGGGCAGGCGGTGATTGGCAGAAAGGGAGGGGGGGGGGGGGGGGGGGGGGCGATTAGCGTGGGGGCATCAGCAGGGCGCACCCCTATCCCTCCAGTCCACGTAGCGGGAGAGGGCGTCGGCGCCGATGATGAGCACGTTCTTCGCGGCGCCGGTCTTGATGAACTGGCTGGCGGTGATTGCGGCGACCACAAACCCAGAGCACGCGGCGGTGATGTCGAAGGCAATGCACGAGTTGTTGCCCAGCTGGGCTTGCACCTGAGAGATGAACAAGGGGCCGGCTCAGGGAGGGCAGCGGGACATGCAGCAACTGATGCATGCAGCAAGTCTGCGTCAATTCCCATTTCGTGATGAACACCATGCTCTGAGGTGGGAGGTCCTCTACCATGCTGTTTGCTAGCGCGACTTGGAAAGAGACAACTTTAAGATTTAGTTCCCCTAAGGCTTTAGCTTTACCCCCCCCCCCCCCCCCCCCCCCGGTCTCCCTCTCATGCTACTGCTGAATGCGCAAAATGACCGAGGCACAGCGTGAAGAGCACGCAGAGGGAGGCGTGTGCGGCAGGGCAGCTTCGCAGATAGAGAGTGACCTGAGGGCAGTGGACACGACGCAGCCTCCCTTATCAACGCGCGCCGCGCCGGAGGAGAGGTGACGGCAAGTGGCGCCGCGCACCTGGCTCGCGCTGCCGAACATGTCGTCCGCACTGGAGGTGGCGAACAGGATCAGGTCCAGCTCCTCCGCCTCCACGCCTGCCATCTCCAGCGCCGCGCGGCTGGCCTCCGAGGCCAGGTCCGCCAGCTTCTCACCCTGGCCGAGCACGCGCCGTGCACGGATTCCAGTTCGGGTGCTGATCCACTCGTCGTTAGTGTCGATCAGCTGCGCGAGGTCGTCGTTGCTGATGACCGTGTCGGGCACCGCGCGGCCGACGCCCGTGAAGCGCACGCCCGCGCCGGCCGCTACGCTCCCACGCCGGCGCTCGTGCCGCGACGCCGTCGGCGCACGCCGCCCACCGGGCAGCAGCGCTCCACCACGGCCCGCCACGGAGATTGCAGGTCGCATCATACCGCCCTAATTTTATGCGAATAGAGAGCTTGCCGGGCGAGGACCGCAGCCTCGGTCTTATCTGTGGCGGCGGTCACTTTTTTTTATGATAGAGCGCGCTCGGGCGGCAAAGGATACCCTCCTCTGAGATAACCGGCGCTGCGCAAGCCCTCTACCTGCGCCTACAGGTCAGCGCTCAGCAGCGACCTCCAAGCCGGGTATTGCTGGAACTGATAGCGTGGAACGAGCCACGGCAGCCGGGCTCAATGCTGCCTGTCGACGCATCAAGGGCAGAGCGGATTGAGCAAGCGCGCAGATTGCCGGCGATATTGATGGCGCGGGACAGCATGCGCCAGGCCAGGGTGTCGCCACTTCTGCGGGTTTGTACTCGTACCAGAAGCGCTCTCGTATTACGAGATAATACGCGCGGCGGCTCTCATCCGTCGACATCAGCAACAACCGGTACTAGTAGTTATACGATGACAGTATTAGCAGATCGCTGGGTGACAACTTGCAGCTATACAGAGGTAGGTACCCGTATTCATAGCACGCGGGAAGCAGATCCTCTGCTGATCGACTTCATTGCGTTTCGTAGCGACCACGGTACGTAGTACAGTAGAGCTATTAGCGACCACTACCCGCCGCCTGTGATAGTTTGTAGATACTACTCGTACAGGGATAATACCGATTTTTAAAAAGTGCTAACCGTAATGGTGGAAGTCCTGGCCGCAAAAAACATTGAGCGCTAGACGTACGAGTACTGGTCGTAGTCGTGCCGATCTCCACAGCTGATAATCCTTATGTGAGCATATCCGCCAGCTATTAACTACGAGTAAATAATAACACGGATGAGTTTTAACGACAACTTGGTTTTCAATTTATTGATTTAAATTTGTCGGATGGCGGGGTACAGCGGTGCCAGCCAATTTGCCAGACTGGACGCCAGGTCAAGAACCCGGAGGACCACGCACGGAGACATGTGATAACGCGTGGCGGCGAAGCTGCCAAGCTGGAGTGGCATTCGTATACGCCGAAGATGAAGGGGCATCGGGCGGTGGGCGGGCAGCCCACAGTTGTAGTGTATTGGCGGCGCGCTTGAGGCTTCCATCATCCGTGCGCGCCATGATCCCCATAACCGCGCCGTGAATTGCCTTTCCTCCATCTGCTATACCCGTCGCTCCCTGGCTGAGTCCGAAAAAGCAACAGGTCGGTGGGTCAGTCTGTACAGCACCACCTAGAAGTATGCCGCCATCCCCCCGGCGCTGCCTGCCTCTGAAGTGATTCGGCCGGGGTCACCCACAATCCGCGACACCGCGTCAGCCAGCGCGATTAGCCTTTAAAGCAGCAGGTCAAGGCGCGCGGCATGGTTGCAGACGGGCATTTCAGGGATAGGGATACTCCCGCGAGGGCATGATCGTCGCTAAAAGCGGGACCGATCGACCGGTTGCGATACGTCCGCGCAGCTGGCACAGCTCCGTTAATACGGGTTGGAGCGACGTCACACCTCTCCGAGCGACTTGAATTCACCTCTCTCCGACGCTGCGGGGGCTTTGGGATGCTGCTACCCAGCCTCCCTGATTGCCGCGCCAATTAATCAGGAAATGCCACAACGTCGTCTACAAGTAGATAGAGCTCGTACACACGGCCACAAGGCCGCACCTGCTCCAGCCAAGCTGGTCTCATGACTTCTGGCTGATGGCACCACTCACTTCCCCTCCTCTCGTATCTGAAACATTAGGAGCATTCCCATCTGAATGTGCAGCTGGCGACGAGTCTGGTGCTCCCACTATCACGATAGAGGTGGCCCACACTGTCCAGTCAGCGGCATCCACCCCCCGCTCCTGACTCCATGTGCCCTGCTACACGCAGGTGACCTGGGGCCAGCAGCTCCCAACATGAACGCCAGCATGCGAGGCGCCGCCCTGAGCCCAGTGGAATATGGTGAGCTCTTTATTCCAGATACTCATGCCGAGCCAGTATACATAGCCCATCCCCATCCTCTGCGATCTCTCTGCGCAAGACTGGCTGATGCCGCCACTGTCTCTCCCCCCCCCCCCCCCCCCAGGCTCTCTTCAGCGGCCCAGCTCCGTTCAGCCCCTCCGCCAGCATGTTGCGCACAGCAGCCGGAGACCGCGTAGCCTGGTGGTCCGGGCCATGGCGGCGCACGAGAAGCGAGTGGTGATCACTGGCCTCGGCGTTGTCAGCAGCGTGGGTCAGACGGTGAGTGCAGTTTACGCAGCCCCCCCCCCCCCCCCCCTCCTCCCCATTTCACCCTCTTTCTCCATAGCTAGACGCTGAGTGTCGACGCCATTGTCCACGCAGCACGAGGAGTTTTACAACAACCTTCTGGCCGGAAAGAGCGGCATTTCTCAGATCGAGGTATGTGCGGCAGGCAGCGGCCTTCTTGCCCTCCGGCTGCAGTTGAATGGGAGTCCCATTTAGGCAGGTGTTCCGGCATGGCGCTGATGCTTGTGCTCTGTGTGCGCAGCACTTTGACACGGAGGGCTATCCTACGACCATTGCCGGCGAGATCAAGGTGCGGTTCCACCTGCGCGCCTGCACCAAACAGCGACCCCGGCGCAAGTAGCCAGTGCCCACCTGCGTTGATTGGGGGATGCAAGTAGCACGGCACATTTGCGCCGAGGCGCTCTGAGGTTCCTCAACGCGCCGTGTCGCCGTGCAGACCATTGAAACCGAAGGTTTCATCGATAAGAAGCAGTCGCGCCGTATCGACGACTGCCTGAAGTGCACAATCGTGGCGGGCAAGAGCGCCCTGAACGACGCTGGGCTGCAGTGGGACGGCCCCGAGCTGGAGAAGCTGGACAAGGAGCGATGCGGTATGCGCTGGCCAGCCTTGATGCCCCCCCCCCCCCCCCCCCTCTCTCCTCCCAGAGCTGAAACAGAGCGCACAGTGAGCTTGACTCTGTCTGCGGCTGGCAGGTATTCTCATCGGCTCTGCCATGGGCGGGATGGATGTCTTCACGAACGCCACAGCAGCGCTCCTGGAGAAGGGTGAGCCGGCGGCACTGGCCGTGCATTGGGCAGGAGCAGGGCGGGGGCAGCTGCGGCGGGGAAGGGGGTGTGCGGTTTCAGTGACCTGAGCCCCGAGTGTGCTGTTTCTGCCTGGGCCACGGCAGGCCACAAGAAGATGAACCCCTTCTGCATCCCGTTTGCAATCACCAACATGGGCCCTGCCCTCCTGGCTATGGATGTGGGCTTTATGGGTCCCAACTACTCTGCCGCCACCGCCTGTGCCACTGGGAACTACTGCATACACCAGTACGCCCCCCCCCCCCCCCCCCCCACCACCACCACCCTGACGCCTCTTTTGCGGCCGTCCTTTTTAGTCAGCATAGCAATGGTGCTGAGTCCACCCCCAGTCCGTACAGTCCCCCGATCTTGACGCACATTGCGACCGCCGCAACAGAGCCGTGGAGCACATCCGCCGCGGGGACGCCGACCTTATGCTGGCGGGCGGCTCGGATGCTGCCGTGATTCCGTCTGGCATTGGCGGCTTCATTGCCTGCAAGGCGCTGTCGAAGCGCAACGACGAGCCGGAGAAGGCCTCGCGCCCCTGGGACCAGGGGCGTGACGGCTTTGTCATGGGGGAGGGCGCGGGTGCGGCCCCCGGCCTCCCCGCTGCTTATCCCCGGTGCCGTAACAAGGAATCCTGCGCCTCGGCACGCGTGCCTAGTCAGCGCGGACAGACATGACAGTGATTGGACTGTGTTGGAGGATTATTCTGCTCGTGAGACTGTGAGACTGTACATTTGGAGTCACAAACACAAGGTGGTACGCCGTGGTGGTGCAAAGACAGTAGGCTTCAGTGCTTTTCAGAATACAATATTGTGACAAGGTTGCCACAACACTTACCACACGGCAGCATTACATCGTACACACTGTCGTGGTCTCAGGTACACATTGTACTATTACTCGTACACACTGTATTCGTACTTGCCCGCAGGATATCGTACTTGTATAATTGTCACACTCGCGCACGGTTTGCCCTTTCCATGCGGTCAATTGTATGTCCTGCAACGTACCGTTTGCTTTCGCATTGAGTCGCTGGCGACTATTTATGCTGGTTGGACTGCTGTTGTCTGTTGGAGGTGTGCCGATAACATGTCGCTGGCGGGGCATTGTGCAGTGGTGTTGCACCCACACGACGCCGCCCGCTGAACTCGTGCCTTGCCCCCGCTGGCTAGGCGTGCTGGTGCTGGAGAGCCTGGAGCACGCGCTGGCCCGCGGGGCGCCCATCTACGCTGAGTACATGGGGGGCGCCATGACCTGCGACGCGTACAATATGACGGACCCGCACCCGGAGGGCAAGGGCGTCAGGCGCTGCATAGGGCTGGCGCTGGCCAATGCGGGGCTGCAGCCGGAGGAGATCGACTATGTCAACGCACACGGCACCTCCACTCAGGCGGGCGACCTGGCGGAGTATCGCGCCATCACGGGGGCGCTGCCGCACGATAGCCTGCGCATCAACTCCACCAAGTCTATGATCGGCCACCTGCTGGGCGCCGCCGGCGCCGTGGAGGCGGTGGCGGCCGTGAAGGCCATCCAGACCGGAAAGCTACACCCCAACCTCAACCTCGACAATCCCGAGGAAGCGGTGGATCTCAACATCCTTGTAGGTGGCCAGGCCCAGGAAAAGGAGGTCACCTATGCGCTCTCCAACTCGTTTGGCTTCGGCGGCCACAACTCAAGCATTATCTTCGGCAAGTACCAGCCCTGATGTGCGCCAAGCGCTGGCGGAGGCTCACGGACAGCGCGGGTGTGATGTCATGAGGGCGTGGTCTGCTGTAGGGACTGTAATTAATTAGTCGGCAATCTCCTATGCCAGGATTCATTCAAAGGCACAGTGCTTTTGTTGTGTACTGCACCGAGGCTCCATAAACCAGGTGAATATCTGGTCGCATCACCCAGTGTGAGTGATAGATCTGCTAAAAAAACACCTCAGGAGACACACACACACACACACACACACACACAATGTATGATACAAGTAGCCCATTATTGTGAGTAGCGTGCGTCCGCCGCTGATGATAATACCGGTAGCGGTATCGAAATGTAAGTATAAATGCGCGTCGTAGACATAATTCTATCTATAACATATCTGTGACGAGGATACCACATCTGATTGTTACCTGATATATTTTTCATTTAATACGGCATACAATTTTTTAGTCAAGAAGCTATGTGATGAAATATTATTGGTATGTCCGCTTCCAGAATTCATGTCGTGCTGGGAGACAAACAGCCGCTGATTGTAAATTTCACTTGATTGAAAATGTTAAAGTATCGCTGTAATATAGTGTCCCGTACTGGCGACGCCGGACGAACGTAGCACAAACAAACAGCCAACAAACGCGCAACAACCCTCTGTGCGAATGAGCATAGTCCCGGTCTGGTGCCGGGTGTTTTGCCGATGCGCAGGCAAGCGCGTACTAGCGACTAATGCATACTAATGCACTTGCGTTGAGGTGCCGGACCCTAGTCTAGCATGTTTTACTGGCGCGCGAATTCCAGGTAACTGCCAAGCCTGCCCCCTCCCCCCCACCCCCCCCCCCCCCCGCCTTTCATCTCGGCAGCTAACATTCTTTCGTCGCCTACTCTTTGCTCCTTTAAAATCGAGTTGTTATGATGACCACTGCCTGACAGTATCATCTTCCGCTGGCGTGCGATACTGCTATGCCTGATGTTCCTCTCATGCTGCTCGTCTCGCCACTTTCGGCCGCTTTTATCCCGCCGCACGCTCTCTTCTGATCGAATTGGTTAAATGGATGAATGTCCAATGGATCAGAGTGAATAATGTTGGACCTGCTCTATCAGCCCACAATCCGATCCATGGTCTCCTTATCGATGTATGGTTTTGTTGTTACTGAGCACTATCGCATATTTGTTGATACAAGGTGTCGCTTCCGACCCAAACGTTGGCTTCGGCGATCGGTCGACAACGTGCTGTAGCTTTTTATATACAGCCCGACTTGATGGAAATGGTTTGACACTAGTCTTTGATGGAAATGGTTGAATACTATCTGCCATGCGCGCGCCTCCTCCGACGTCGGTGCATGATTTCAGTGTTTAAGTCGATGTCATATGGTGTAATTGCTGAATAAATAGTTTCTTGTATGTGACGACTTATTTTCGTGTAGTAGGCATATTATGACACTTGGGAGACTCTGGACACTACTGCACGTTGCTGAGTCGGAAGCGCTCCCGGAGCGTCATTTTCAGAAGGCAGCTGTGAAATGCTCCTTGTCACAAAATGCAAAGTTTGACCTAGGTTATCTTTTCACAGCAACCCAGACATCCAGCACTACAAATTCACAGATTAAAGGACCCTTGTGCTAGCAAAGGCATTGCGATGGCTCCCCGGTTTGATAAGTCTAGCACGAGGAGGTGTCTTTGCTGTCCCTCTCTGTCTGTCTCCATTGCGAAAATGTGGCGCTGGTAGCTCACGGCGTGTATGTGCTGCGACCGGGAGCACAGATTGCAATCCGCCCATCCACACACAGAGCACACACAAAGCATCGCGTAGGGGGTCACCACCAATTTAACAGTGCGCTCAGCTCGCGGAGGGTTGTCAGTAGTGAATGTTTGTTCCATATGCCGCATTGTGTTTGTCTGGTGTCATGTAGTATAATACTTGTTGAGTGACAGAAGTGTGCAATCTCGCAAACGCGCAGGCTCGTTCCAATTTAGAACAAGGCACACTTCAATCAATAGTGTACGGCATGCATGGCTAAGGACATATGGGGCATCGCGGGGAGCTAGCAATACCGCGCTGTGACAACAGACCCTCAACAGTGAACACAGCGGCATCACCAGTGCACCAGAGCCCGCGTCGGTCATTTCTTTAGCTGGTGGCCGCTGTGTCCCGCACAACAATCTCTCTCAACGCATCCGTATTGTATCCTCGCGCATCCTCGCGCACTACTACATCCCCGGTGCATGGCGCTTGTCTGCGTAGCAACACCACGTAGCACCCTGCACTGCCGCCGCTCACAAAGCTAGAAATATTTGATTCGCCTTACTTGGGTGGCCCGAAGCGTAGTTTAGCGCAGAAATTAACAATCAATTAACCGCAGTATCACACCACTCATTACAATTTAATCGCTCAGCTACCTGCTGGCGGCGGTTCTATTTAATTTGTTTTTGGGTGACTAAAGTAAGGTCGCGTCGCTCGTCATCTCAGCATCCGCGGGTCGCTTTCTCGGTCACATAGCACAGAATATAAGGGGGATATGCATGCTTTCTATGGTTACAACATCGACCATTGCGAAATACCCCCAGAGATATCACGGTTTCGACAAGAAAGGAAATTGAAAGGCGATCTCCGGGTGTAAAAGACAATTTCAGAAATTAAATCCAAATGTACATGTTGCTTCAACATTCCTTAAAAAACAATTTCCAAATTCTTCACGAATATGTCACGGACCGTAGCTGAAAAGCAGCTGTGTGATTTGTCAGATCCATGCGCTGTGGTACTGAACGTGCTAAGGATTACTGCTACGAGGCTGCTGGGATGAAAAAATCGAGGCGACATTATATGCGTCTCAAAAGCACAACGCTTCCCACACGGCATCATTGTATCGCACATATACTCGTAGTCTCAGGAATCTCAGGTACCTAGGGCTGCAGCCAAGCACCCAATTGGGATCGGGTGATGCCCTCTAGCAACCCCCATGGCTTCACGGACGGGCGCGTTTAACCAAACAAGGGATACGACCATAGTCTCATGTACATATCGTAGCAAAGAAAGTACCCGAACACATCTTAATAGTACTAACCCGTACGTATGCGGGTGGTATATCACACTCGTAATTGTAGTCGACCTACGTACCCCCTCCCTCCCCCGAGACTTCAATGGGGATCGAAACGGCAACCTCCTGCTCGCCGCGGCTGATGTCCCACCCCGGGGCGGTGGTCCCTTTGATTCCTGGTAGCTTGGCGACTTCGTGGTTCCCTTGGCTCTCCCTTGGTTCTTGGCTCCCTGGCCTCCTACTCGACCTTGGTTTCATGCTTATGTCTCTCTTTTGCTGGCAACCTTTCATAGTTTTTGTTAGTTCTGTTTGTAGTGCGCATATGCTGAAGCCCTGATGTAAAAACTATTTCTATGTCTTGCTGGGTCGCGAACTCGTGCTCCGAGACCAGTGTAACAATCGAGGCGATATATTCGTCTCAAAAGCATAACGCTTACCACACGGGGGGTAGCATATATATATCATTGTATATATATTGTGTACCCGCATTAGTCTCGTACACATGCATCGTACTAGCATTGGTACAAATCATGCTCGTACTAACCCTTAGCAATATTTATCGCACCCATCGTAATTGCCACAAAGAGGTTGCTGGTCCAACAATGACTTCGAGTTTTCCGCCCATAACTTGGCCGTTGCATGTCCGATTTCAGTCAAACTGGCAAAACTCGGCGATTTCAACAATTTTTTTATTGTCATCGTCAGAAAACAATAAAAAAATCTGCTCGCCGCCGGTTTTTGGGGTATAGATGCGGTACTTCCTCCAACCCTGAAACCTTATGCACATTAACAATGCAAACGCGCAAGCAACCATTAGCAGGGTAGGGGTGAAGCTGACCCCACAGCCCTATGCGGCCCACTTTGAGAAACAATTCCGTCGATGATCGGTCATGTCGGTTCGGAATTAGAGCAGAAAACACCCTATTCAGCAAATTAACCCGAGGTGTTTCCCACCTTCTTTAGGGCAAAATTCAAGAACCGAGACCGGTGGAAATGAAGCTCCGAATTAGCACATATCCTAATAGTCTCGTGTTTGGTTTTCAAACCCCTTCAATAACGATTGCTTGCACGTTTCAAACCGTAGTGAAATGACCGGTTCAACCTCGCATCCTTGTCGGATACCGGCAGTTACTTTGTCGCGGTATTTTGCCGTAATGGTCGCTATGTTATTCTGTGAGTCGCGCGGTGAGGATAGTAGTCACATATAGCGAATGCGCGCGCGCGCGGGGGGGGACGGGGGGGGGGGGGGGGGGGGGGCTTGTGGGGCGATCTAGATGTAGTCGCTACTGCAGGTACATATTATGATATAGTAAGGATCGAGATGTCTACACATAAAGTAGTGGTTCTAGGACAGGAGAAATTAAGGCTATGATTTGTTGTTTTAGGTGCTCCCTTTTTTGAGCACCTTGTTTTTCTCTCCTGATGCATCCACAGATACTACAAAGTACAGTCAAAACACAAGAGCACTGCATGATGTCTAGCTAGCGCACATTGTTGGCTAGCAAGCTATTGCCATTGGCAGTACATGCGCGAAAAAGGACAATTATGAAGAAAACCACATGATATTGCAGTGTGGAAGTGTTAAGTCCTTGCCTTCACGGCCGAAGCATACCATACTATGGATGTGTAATGATGGATAAAATAAAGCTACGAATGATGTCACGGTCGCATAATCTCTTGCACGCTACGCTTCGTTGTGATGCGCCTCGCGGCAGGTGCTCAGGTGCGCCGCGCATGCTCTGATCGCATGTTGGTTGTTGCCGAGCTGCTGCTCTACTCTCCCCTCACACGGATGTCATGCTTTGCTGCGCCTGCCGTTCTGCTCCGATATTGTCGCGCGCTCGTACGAGCGGCTTAGCCCCCCCCTGCATATGCACACTATGTGCAGATAGACACGAAGCACATCTCGTCGAGAAGGTGTCGGCAATAAACCCATTGTACTCTTATTGCGCGGTGTCGACGGTGTTCTTTGGGACACTCATGGCGGCAACAACGGCATCGTTAAGCGGCAGGGACGTGGGGGCAAGACCACGCACGCATGTCGTCAACATAACCTCTGAGCGCATGTCGCCGTCGGGCCGAATAACTCCGCCGCCTTCGTCCTCCATGACGGCTTGAACTGTTGGGCATTGTCGATGTTGACGCTTACGCATTGTGGCAGAATGCCGCCAATCGGTTTCGCGGGCATGGTGGGGGTGGATGTTATGAGCGCGGTTGATGATGTGTGAGGCCAGGCGTAGCCGTATGCGTCGATGCGGATTCTCTAGGAAACTACTAAATATTGTTTGGGATTCAGCATCTTGTTTTGCGGATGTTTCTGGTGACCCAATCTCCCCCCCCCCCCCCCCCCCCCTCCCGCCCTGTCCGAGGGAGAAATTGGCACCTAAAACAACACATCTAGTTGTCATGGCCTATGTCCTCGTACTGAAGTGCGTAGCGCACTATCGACTACAGGTCAAAGCTAGCGCTCAATAATTCTGCGCAGGGTTTGCGCGCTGGAGATGACGCAAAAAAAATAGTAAACGGTAAGGATTATGAATCACTCACTGGCTTGGGCCTGGAAGATTTTATACGTTGTCTTTGGTGGCGATTTTGCTCGGAAAAAGGGGGGGGGGGAAATCTTCCGTTTCCGGAAAAAAAACTTATAGTCTAATAGTACTTTGAACAGTACTCGTCGATGCCCCCGATGTCGTAGGCGACAGCGCCGGCGCACTCGACACCGGCACAGTACAGTAGCGGCTGATGGGGAGACAAACCGCCGCAATGCATCCTCTAAGCTATGTTTATGGGGTTTCAAGAACTAGTCAACTGTCCTAGTGCGACCCGTACAATCTGTTTCGGGTTTCAGACAGGTTAATTTTACCGATACCCTCCGGGCTGCCTTATCGCCTGCGAGCCTTGCGCCGGGCCTAGCCGGGGAGCTACGTAGGATAGCCACCATCATCTCATATGCCCATGCATTCATTGCCTTCCATATATCCGATATCCCTCCCCCCTATATCCCACCACCACCAGCACCCGCCGCCCACACCAGGCAGCACCACTATATATGTACCTCCTGGCGTCACTGGCGGCGTGCGTCAGCATTTCCGTTGACGGCAGGACCGCAGTGCGGAACGTATGGATAAAGCTAGGCGCTCAAGAGTGGGGCGACAAGAACTCTACGGACCAGCTGAATGAGGCAATCGAGGCCCACGCCCCCGACTACCACCCTTTGCCTGCTTACACCGATATCAAGATGGTGTGCCTGGCCGGCACCCGGCACGACCGTGGGCTTTCGCGAGACTGCACAGCGTTCCTCCTGCTAGAGGCAGTCACAGACACCCTGGCGTTCCTTGAGACGAGAACGGTTACAATTAAGGTCGATTGCCAGCGCCCCGCTGGGTCTCGGCAAGCACCGCACAACCCGTTCCCGACGTTGATGATGGCCAGCGCCGCGCCGAGCCCTGAGAGTCATCACAGCCTCCCTACTCACAAAGTGCCTAGCTAGCGGCGCCCCGCTGTCTGCCAAAAAACAGCAATACAACTCCCTGATAGACTGGCGAGAGTTAGAGGGCGTCGGTTGGTCGGCGGACATGGCTAAATCGGTCGGCTTCGACTTCGTCTTCGCCCTCCATCGCGCCTTGTTCCCTCCCAGCTCTCGTTCCAAAACTGGCATTGTATATGGGGTATGGGAGCAGCTCTGCAAAAGGCCAGCCCCGCCGGACAAACGTTTCGCGCATCAGTTCTTTGGGAAGAAGAAACTCGGACATAAGGCAGATCGGCCAAACGTTCCGAAGCTCGTTGGAGTACCTCAGTACCGCGCTGTCCGCAACGGTAATTGGGTCCATAAGGGCAACTGACCGAGCATCATCGCGTTGCTAAAAGCCCTGGAGCTCTCGCTATTTCGGTATGCTGAGGACGGAGCGGCTCGGCAAGCAGCGCGACTATGGCCTTAAGTCAAAACTGATGGAGGAGCCGGTACGGTCGGCCGACACGGCGTCACATGTGGAGACCATCGAGGCGCTAAAAGCGCTGGCCACCAACCGCGATTTCTTAACCGACATGCGCTCGCTTAGCCACCGGTTGCTGGACACCCCCGTCTATGTTGTCTCATACAGTCGGGCGGGTATATATGGGGTTGACAATGTAAACAACATTGTCATTTATTACATTCATCTATGTGCCATATTCCTCTATGTGCCGTGGTCTTTTATGCATCCTCCTGCATCTATATTAACGGCCTATTTGCTGCCCCAACCTTGTCTATAGTACTGCACAAAGTACTGTCACAGTCCCCCCTTTTTTCACCTGAAGGTGGGGGTGCCCAAATACCCATAGAAGTTCATCTATAACATGTTTTTAGTTGCCCTGGCTGTTCCTGCATGCTTACAAGGCACAAACATGATGTTTCCTTGTTATTCGTTTCATGGCAGTACTTTAGCAGCACTGCAAAGGAAGGAAGTATTTCCAAAGGGGGGCCCCCAAAAAGGGGGGGGGCACCAAAGACAACGGATAAAATCTCCCAGGCCTTGTAGATATTCACCAGGTCAATTATATATGGGTTAGGCTACGGGCCAGAACTTTGGGCAGTAGGGCAAAATTCATCCGCATTTTTCTGTACCGGAAGAACATCGGGGCATCATCGATATATCACAACTCTATTTTACGTACCCGTATATCTACAGTCGCTAAGTCGCTATCAGGCTGACGACCGCCGCGCGCTCGATCGGCCGCCGGCTGCTGCGCACCTACCGTACCGTACTGGCACAGCGTCATCGAGCACTGCGCTCCGCCGGCTGCTGCTCATGTCCGATGCCGCGCAATTTCCAGATTGCTCGTGCGGTTGGGTCGCACCCCACCAATCTGAGACAACACCCCCCCTCGCAGCGTGCCGGCGGCACACGCTCCATACAAGAGATCCCATCGTGGTCGCCTCGCTCGTCAATTCCATCCGGGCGTGCAACCGGCCGTGAGCGCCGGCCGCCAGCCACCCGCTTGCCCAAGGGCGTCTCCCCGCCGCTGCCGGTCAACGCGGCCGACACCCACAACCCGGTGGCCTCCAGCCCCACCACGCGACGCGTGCCAGCACCAGCAGATGGCTCGCCAAGCCTCCCACGCCGACGCGGGCGTGACCGCTGCGCTGACGCTGGTGCTGCTGCTCCTGGCAGCGGGCGCAGTCGGCGCACAGGCGTCCGTCACCCTGCGGACGGGGATGAGTCGCAACGTGATAGTGTTTCAGACCCAGTATGGCGACATACACATCGGGCTCTTCGAGCGGGTACGGATCGCGGCTGCCGCGCCGGCCAGCATGCGGCCCGTCAATCCCCTCCCCCTCCAGCGTCAGACATACCTACACCCACTATACACACACACAGCCTAAAGTGCATAACAATCTTGCTTCGGTAAAGTGATATTCGATATGCCCATCCTTGATTACCAGTATTCATCCCTATGCGGAAGGGAAGGGGAGTCATCCTCTTATTTTCGCCCCTCGTAGTCGCGATCGTCCCTGTCTGCGCATCAATGGCTGAACCGCCACTGGGTTCACACCGATAGGAGGCGCCGCAGACAGTGGCGCACGTGCTGGAGCTGGTGGAGCTGGGCGCCTACAACACCGTGCCCATCACCTGGATCAGCCACAACCTTGGCGCCAAGGTCAACCCGGTACTGGATTCGCGCGAGGTGCCGCTGTCCGCAGTGCAGAGGGTGAGTTTGCCCTAGGCGGCCGTGGGCAATTGGCCCAATCCTCCACCAAACACCTAACTGCCGCGCATCCATCTATCCCCTGCGCCGCACGTTGCTCTGGGTATGATGCCAGAGACATGGGGAGAGTGTGTTTTGGGTTCCCATACGGCTAATGCGTCCTCAGCATAGCCAGTGGTTGCTGTTCAAGACCGCATCGTCGGGGGGGGGGGGGGGGGGAGCTCAGATATAGGGCGGCACTGCCTGATCGCCGCGTGCGGTGCCTTTCACAGATGGCTGCAGAGAAGACGGTGCCGCTTGAGCTCACCAGCTATTCCCACAAGGCGGGGTACGTGACCATGGTTCGCGGCACCGACCCCGACAGCGCCATGTCGGCGTTCACCTTCGTGCTGGCGGACGCGCCGGCACTGGACGGCAGGTTCAGCGTCTTCGGGTGCGTGCTCCAACCCCCGATCCCGGCCACTGTTGCTGTGCGCCGCGGCGCCCGTACCGGTACAGCAGGCGCCGTTCCCTCTGCACACATTCCCTCGGTTCGAGCATGCTACACGTACTGCCTTTATTTGTGTCGGCAGTGCCCCAAGTATCGAAATGTTTCGCCACACTGTGTCCGGAATTTCGTGGCATACTCTGATGCGGTTCGACTGTTTTGTAGTTTGTTCCTCTTCACCCCCTAAAGGGGAGGCGGGGGCCGAGCGTGTGTGTGTGTTGGGGGGGGGGAGGGGGGGGGTGTCAAAAACAATGATTATGCGCGAACCCAATGTGTGTTTACTAGTTACCACTCTAGTGGTAACCCTTCCTCCCAACCACACACCCACGCGAGTAGGAATATCAGAATGCACCACGGTCATCGACGTGACGCTTCCAAACAACCTTCTAGTATGTGGGCCTGCAGACTAAAACGGCACTGGTATGCCCTGGCCGGAACTGCAGGAGAGTGCTCCGCGGCATGGACATCCTGAGCCGCTCGCTCAAGGGGTTCCGCCATGTGCACACGCTGCCCATTCACTCCGCCCACATCTACACTGGTGGGGCCGCCCCGCCAGCATCACATGGCGTTGCGTGGCTCGTTATATGCTCCTCCGAGTGCTCAGGATATGGCTGCCTACATCCACATCGTTTCCAACCGGGTGCTGCTGACCTAGCCCCCGTCCCCCCCTCTGCCCGTTCGCCTTGTTGCGGCTTTGGGCGCTGCCTTCAGTCGAGGACGGCCTCACCGAGCATTGCGATGACGACCTCTTGGAGTTCTACCTGTCCGACCAATGGGTGAGCCGCCATGCCATGCCATGCCTTGGTGCTCGACCGCCGCAGACATCTATCTCCGCGCCTGTTTGAGGCGCCGCGCCTGTGAGCTCAGCCCCATGCACCCTTCCTGCTGTGGCTGCAGCATCAAGCGGTGCCGTTGAAGGAGGAATGCCTCTTGAAGCGCATCCACATGCCGCGCCCCTACCCACGCTCCACTACCGTGCTGATGAAGGGGCTGCCCAAGATGGGGACGACCTGGACAGAGGTGCGCCTGCACGACCGCGCAACCGCCCGATGTGATGGGGGGTGTACTTACCGTTTGTACGAAAAGATTCCTCACAAGGGTTTGACGTTTCTGCACGAACGGTAAGGAACACCTTACATGCGGTTTGCTTTTATTCAGGTGTTTGTGGGCCGCCTGATGGAGGAGATCTGCAGCAACAGCACGGTTTACCACTGCCACGCGCAGACGACGTCACGTGGCGCCGTGGCGGTGTTTGTGAAGAACCAGGGCGAGAACGTCGGCACTGCCCTGCAATGGAAGTGCGAAACGAAGCACGACTTCCCCATGAGCGTGGCGCCTGATGCGCCGGATAATGCCCGGGTGCGCCCCCCCCCCCCCCCCCCGCCCGAGCCTGAGCCTGAGCCTGAGCCTGAGCCCGAGAGCGCAGAGGTGCCCCAGTGTCAGCGGTGGCGCATCACGTGTTTGGCTGTGCGGCAGGGGTCGCTCTTTGTTTGGCTAAACCCCCCCCCCCCCCCCCCCCCCCCAACTCCCTTGCCACTTCTGCCTCTGTGCATTTGCAGGTGGGCGCCTTCTATGACTTCGACCGTGGGGTGCTGGCGCCCTGGGAGGAATGCCTGCAGAACCGGAAATACACGGACTACGAGGCCTGCCTGCCCAGCTGGCATGCGTGAGTGCCCTATCTGGATGTGTGCTGACAGTGACCATCACCGAATGCGCTAGGCGGCTATTCCTGCCTGGAAAGAGACGCCGATGGGTGTCGCACTGCCTGTCTGATGCTCATCATGTACCCCATGTCACTTGTTTGATTGATGTGATACTCCATGTAGCCGGGATACAGTTGGAAAATTCGCATTGATCTTAGTTTTTCGCTCTTTCCTAAGGAGTTGATTCAATATTATATTTGATATCAGCTTATTATCAAATAGTACATTTGATATTCTCTTTGATATATATGCTGATATCAAATGATATATTTGATATCAACATAAACAATAGAATGTTTGATATCAACACAATATCAAATAGTGTATTAATATTGTGTTGGTATCAGATAAGGATATTGCATTACTCGGCAAGTCCTTTGAGCCCATCCGCACACGGCTATTCGTGCGGCTTCCTTACCCGCCCCTTGGCCTCCTGCGTCGCAGGCTGCCGGACTATGAGGTCTTCATGGACCAGCGAGCCCATGATGCCATGGAAGACTTTGGGGGCCCCGAGTGGGCGATCGAGGACGAGGCGGATCAGCTGAAGAAGTACATCCTCGTGGTGCGCGACCCGCGTGACGCGACGGTCAGCCTGATGCACTACCACCACGAAGGCGCGGACAATGAGAAGCTGCAGGAGGATACCCGGAAATACATCAAGCACTACGTCACGTGGCTTGGCTTCTGGTGCGGCGGCCGGGTCGCTCCGCCCGCGGATTCGCCATGGTCCCGTGGATGGATGATGACGGCATTAATTGGCTTGTTTGCTCATGTGCCTGCTCTCGCCACCGTGGCAGGTACTGGTACCAGACGCGGTATGTCTCTCCGCTGTACCCGACGATGATTCTCGTGTATCGCGATGTGAAGGAGGACCCCGTGCGCGAGTACAGCCGCGTGCTGGACTACATGGGCCTCAAGGTGAGCTGCGCGTGGCGGCACGTTTGCACGCGACACTGCGCCTGCGCTCGGCGCGCTGACCGTTGGCCCGTATCGATGCGCGCAGGCGTCGGAGGAGCTCGTCAAGCGCGTGGTGGACGAGACCGACTTCGAAAACATGCGCAAGATGGAGTACCAGCGGCTGCTGCCTGGGCGCAACAGGGCCAAGGGCGACAACCGCAAAGTGCGCAGCGGCCAGGCACAGGGCTTTTACAGCGAGCTGACCCCTGAGACGATTGAGTACTGCAACCAGGTCATGCGAGACCTCCTGCCGCCGGAGCTGCTCGCCCGCTTCGACGTGCAGTGATCCAGGAATGTCGAGTGTTGGAAGGGGGTGGGGGGAGCTTCTCCCCCTATTTAGCTGGTATATATAAATGTGCATACATAGAGCTCCATGAAATAGGGCAGTGCAGCCGGCTCTTAGGGGACGTGTCTTTTGTTGTAAAAGAGCGCCGTTGGAAACCCATCGCTGAGTGTGTTTCTCAGTGCTGGCTGCACGATTGGGTGAGTGTAGTCGACGCACCCTCACAGCATGGGGGGCGGGGGTGCTAAACTCTTACGCACATGCGCGGTCACCTCCTCTACACTTCCAAGACAACAAAACAACATTGAATTCCCCAAGTTCGCAAGTCATGAGTGATTACCTGTATGTCACTTATTTAAGAAGTGTCGACCTCGCAACGATCAACCTACAGCCGGCGATCGAATGATCATCATACATTCAACTGCGGTGCAATGGGCGCGCGACTTGCTGCGAGTGTGAGGAATCGCCCTCATCATATATTTACTCTAACCAGAGCACTACTCTTACCAGTCGAATTTTAATTTAATCACTGACGAACACATGTGCAAATACACGTAGGATCAACTGCATAAGTGGCGATAGAATTGCAGAATCGGTGGTGCAAATTGAATTGATTGGAGATGATCATGCATGTTATTCATTGTAGGAAAACGCCAGTTTGCCAGCAATAAGGGAATCGACAACTTCCTTGCCACTCGACCCGAATAATATGACAACTCAAAAAGAATATTACGCATTACAATATAGCCGCACAAACCGCATGCGCTGAAAGACCCTCTTCATAACCGAACGAAGTAGAATGTATCTTAACATAATGGAACGTTATGTACGGATATACGCCGTACCCTCTCCTATATCATTTATTATTTTCTTGCCCCCCTGCTGCAGGCAGCGGTATCTAAAGTAGGTAGGTCAACTGACAGGTAAGTTATGTAATGCCAGCTTCCGAATTCCTGCCTTCCAGAGGCTGGACGAGATCAGGGGTGAGGCGCGGTGGGCGCGAGATGCTGAGGTGACAGACTGACTGCGGGCGTCGTGCTGAAGATTCGTCGATGATTTAATGCATGAATTCGCAATAATTACGGTACATGTTCAGGATAGTATCGTCTGTGGGCCGTAATTTTGTTGTTTAAAAAGAAGGGCCCTCCCCCAGCCCGGGTATCCACGAGCGAAGCTGCGCGCCTACTCTGGACGCCCGCGCCTCGTACTCGTACACAGGTCTGGTATCGGCGTTGGGAAAAAAAGGCGTCGACGTCATCGGCGCATCGCGGCGATTATCGCTCGCGGCCCGCCGGCCAGCAGCAGCGCCGACGTGCCGCGGGCTGCATGCGAGTACGAGTAATGGTACCCTGTACTTCCGTCGCTGCAAGAGCAGCCCGCGCGGCGGCCCCCAACTGCCACTCCCACCTGCCAGCAGCAACCAACACCACCACCACCGCGACCTCACCAGCGCCGCGCAACCCTGATCGCCTGCCGCTGAGGTCCCTTTGAGGCCCCGAAAGTTACAAATTCTAGCTCCAACCGTCAGCCCTCAGTCCAGGCACGATGAGGATCGAGGAGGTGGCGAGCAACGTGAAGACGCAGCGCGTCGCGACGCACACGCACATCAAGGGGCTCGGCCTCGCGGACGATGGCTCCGCGCTGCCCATGGGCTCCGGCTTCGTGGGCCAGGAGCAGGCGCGCGAAGCGTGCGGCGTGGTCGTGGACATGATCCGCGGAAAGAAGATGGCGGGCCGCGCGCTGCTTCTGGCGGGCGCGCCCGGCACCGGCAAGACGGCGCTCGCGCTCGGCATCGCGCAGGAGCTGGGCAGCAAGGTGCGCTGGCTCGGCGGCCGCGGCGGCCGCATGCCCCCACTCCCCGCCCCGGCGAACTCCCCCCTCTCCACTCCAACGCACCGGCAATCCCTCCTCCTCTGGGCGGAGTTTCAGCCGACCGTCGGGGCGGTCCTCGCGCGGGCGACCTCTGCCTGCGGGACGCGGCCGGCTCAGATCACTGATCGGCGGCCCCGCGGCAGCATCCCCCCCCCCCCCCCCCCAAAAAAAACTGGAGGCGGAAAGTCTACTGGAGAACTGGGTGGGGCACGGGGCAACTACAGCGTGGCTGGGCCACCAAATCCGATGGAATTCCCCGCCGTCCTCGCCTAGCGACGCCTTCGTCCGGCCATGTGGCGCGTTATCGCTCCTTATTGCGCCTCGCTGCCGCCACATCTTCACTTTACCCCCCCCCCCCCCCCCCCCCACTTCTCTCCCCTTTCCCCCTCTCCGATCTTCCACCAACCTCTCCATTACCCGCAGCCTCCCCCTGGCCTTTACTCATACGCAGCCTGACACGCAGCATCGGCACTCTTCCCCTGCTGTGCGGGAGCTGCTGGGCGCGCATGTGCCCCTCCCCCCCCCCCCCCCCCCCCCCCGTCTTTCCTCCCCCCTCCTTCGAGGCTTTCGGCGGCTCTGGTCCATTGGCTGTCTTCAACTCCCTCCACGCAAACCAGCACCCTGCCAGGTCTCGCACCCCCAGCGCGCTGGCCTGATCGTTTCCCGTCCGCCTTTGCCCTCCGGTGCCCCGCAGGTTCCCTTCTGCCCGATGGTGGGCAGCGAGGTGTACTCCACGGAGGTGAAGAAGACGGAGGTGCTGATGGAGCACTTTCGGCGCGCGATCGGGCTGCGCATCAAGGAGAACAAGGAGGTGTATGAAGGCGAGGTCACCGAGCTCACGCCGGAGGAGACCAACAGCGAGGTGCGTGCGTGCCAACGCCTGACTGGGGAGGGCGCAGAGCTCCTGGATGGCGCTGAGCGCCCCCCCCCCCCCCCCCCCCCGCCCTTGATGGTATAGACCGGAAGCTACGGCAAGGTGATCAGCCAAGTAGTGATCGGGCTCAAGACGGTGAAGGGCACCAAGCAGCTCAAGCTGGACCCCACCATCTACGAGGCCATGCAGAAAGAGAAGGTCTCCGTGGGCGACGTCATCTACATCGAGGCCAACAGCGGTGAGCCCCCCCCCTCCGCCCCCTCCTCCTCCCACTCCCGCGTGCCATTCTTCTCCTCGTTCTCCTACGGCCGCATCCCTACTTCACCTCCCAGCCCCTCCCTGAAGCCCAACTCATGCAACACTGAGAGCGTGGGGGTGGGTAAGTGTATGTACGGGGAAATGGCACTGTGCCTCCCCCTTCCTTCTCCCCCTCCCAGCGGACTGCCTTCACCCGGTCGCCCTGACATCGCCACTGCCGCCTCGATGGTGCCTGACCCCCCCGGACGCTGGCCATGCCCGCAGGCGCGGTGAAGCGCGTGGGCCGCTGCGACGCCTACGCCACGGAGTACGACCTTGAGGCGGAGGAGTACGTCCCGCTGCCAAAGGTGCGGCGGGGCTGGGCGATCAGCCCTAGTTAGGGTATCGACATTTCGCGCTAGGGAAGCCTAGGGCTTCTCAGGGTTTTCTGCAGAAACGAGCCCGAGGCACTGCAGTCAGGAGGCACGTTCTGTGCGCGATGGTGTGGGGAGCCGTGAACTAAGCCCGACCCTACGTCGCCGTGTTAGCCGTTGCTGCGGGTGCCGGCCCGACTATAAAAAGAAAACATTTAAGAACGTGATTAGTCTAATTTCAAACGAATACATCACGATATCATTACGATGATTAAGAGCACTCGTTAGCACCCCATTTTCTGAGGGCAAAGAGCTGGGTTCTGGTGGTCGGGTCGGCACCCGTATGCAGTGTTGTAGCTGAACCGGCGCGTGGTTGTCCTGGCCGCAGGGCGACGTGCACAAGAAGAAGGAGGTCGTGCAGGACGTGACGCTGCACGACCTGGACGCCGCCAACGCCAACCCCAAGGGCGGGCAGGACCTGATGAGCATGATGGGGCAGATGATGAAGTCGAAGAAGACGGAGATCACGGAGAAGCTGCGCCAGGAGATCAACAAGGTGGTCAACCGCTACATCGACCAGGGCGTCGCGGAGCTGGTGCCGGGCGTGCTCTTCATCGACGAGGTGCTCTCCCCCCCCCCCCCCCCCCCATCACCACCACACACGCCCGCTGCGCACGGGTGTTGGCGCGGTACTGAGAACACCGCGAAATAAGCGCCTGCCCGATCAATCAGGGGCCCAAGTACAGAAAGACCCATGGCGAATGTTCCCACATGCAGGGTGCGGGCGAGGCCAGTTTGAACAGGCCGGATGTGAGGGTTGTGCAACGGGTTGTCATACCTGGGTCGGGACCCGTGCTGGATGGCACCGGTGTGGTGAGGAGGGTGGGGTTTTAGGGTTTACGGGTTACCCTAAACCCTAATCATTAAACCCTAGAAACCCTAAATCTTAAACCTGCGCATGTGCTTGAACGCACCCGACCGGCAGGGGTGACCGTGTAGGCAGCTGACCGGTGTGCCTATCCGGAACAGCGCAGGCCCGCGGCAATGCTTGCTGCCGCCACGCCATGACGGGTGCCCGGGGGAGGAGGGAGGGGGGGGGGGGGGGGTACCTTGACCCATTCGTGCACTTCCTCGATATGTCCCCCCATTCGCCAGCATGTATCATCGAAGCTGTACCAATGTCAATCATCTTCCGCGGGGTTGCGCCCCCTCCCCAAACTCCCCCTCCGCCCCCTATTCCCTCCCTCCTCCCCAATCCTCGTCCGGCGCTCACCGGCGACGCCACACTGTCCGCGCCACACCCCCGGCAGGTGCACATGCTGGACATCGAGTGCTTCACCTACCTGAACCGCGCGCTGGAGAGCAGCCTGGCGCCGATCGTGATCTTTGCGACCAACCGCGGCATCTGCACCATCCGCGGCACCGACCTGCTGGCGCCGCACGGCGTGCCCGTGGACCTGCTGGACCGCATGATCATCATCCGCACGCTGCCCTACACGACGCAGGAGATGGTGCAGATCCTGGCGGTGCGCGCGCAGGTGGAGAGCATCGGCATCGACGAGGAGAGCCTGGCGTACCTGGGCGAGATCGGCGAGGAGACGAGCCTGCGCCACGCGGTGCAGCTGCTCACGCCCGCGCTCATGATGTCCAAGACCAACGGCCGCGAGGACATCTCGCGCGGCGACATCGAGGAGGTCGCCGGCCTCTTCCACGACGCCAAGTTCTCCGCCAAGCTGCTGCACGACAACGCGGACAAGTACCTGTCGTAGGCGGCGCGGCGCGGCGCACCAGGGGGGGGGGGGGGGGGTGGGCACGCGGCAGCAGCGGGGTGGACCTCTAGAGAGTGGGGGGAGGTTAGAGGGCGGGGCATTGGGCGGCTCCCGCTGAGCCTGCTGGCTATGTGCGCGGACACTCATGCAGGGGCGAGCGGGGAGCTCGCTCCGGTCTGAGTGGGGGACCTGCTGCGAACTTTTGGCACCTTTTAAAACATACGCTGACGTACGAAGGCACTCGCTCGGGTGCCGGCTTGGCTCTGCGAACCCATGCGTAATTCACTGCGGTGGTTGGATCTGTGTCTCATTCCGACGATATTTGTCTATACAGGATTCATGTAAATACACAGGTATATATATCTTAACATTATATGATATCATATAGTATATATTGTAGACAAACAGGATGTATCTAAAATATATCTATATACTCGGGAAGGGCTTAGCTGCTTACCCAACTGGGATGCCGTGATGCCCTTCAACCACCATGTATGGTGTCCGAACTCACACGCGTAGTAGTATAGACGTGTGTGGTGCTACCAACAAGTACAGTACTTGACTCTGAGCTCCCCCAGAACAACTATCACGGATAACATCCTTATGCTATGTATGCAAGGCAACGCGCGGAGACGCAGACCCAAACTTGCATTCGACAGGGCATCAAAAACACAGCGCAGCCAATTGCCCATCGCCGGAGCGCAACCAGCAACGTATCTACCCTGCTCAAAGGAGTAAATGTCCATATAAGTAAGGGACTGAGCAGAGTCAGCGTTAAACCTCTCTCAGTACAGCACGAAAAAGTCATTACTCGGTTGTTCTGACAAGAGAAGGATGTTGCGCCGATACCAAACCTAGCAGTGTGCTTGCAGACTAGGCGTCGCCGCAGGCTCACAAAAAACTTTTTAACACGGAGACAATAGATGGGGCAACAACTCGTCATTGCTGGAATTTAACATTCCGCGCCGCATGTTTGCCGAGAAGGCTCCATGCGGATTACAGAAAACCTCCTAGCATCGCCACGGCGCGGTAGCCCACATGTTGAGAGCGCAGCCCCACGCAGCGTGTAGGTGGTGCGATGGCACAGGGCCCGCGCATGGCTGCAGTGCCCGACACAGTGCATAATAATGAGTGTTACATTGCGCTGATGGGCGCCAACTCGTCGGGACGGATCCCTCACGTTGGGTGTGGCAGCTGACGCACCGAACCCAGGCGGATGCGCGGGTGGGGGGGGGGGGGGGAGGCGCCTAAGACGGCGCTGAGGTCGGCACTTGCACCAGGCAGGGCATCCCCGTGCTGAGTCGATGGTGGGGTCCGCGGAAGGGCGTTGGCTGCTCTCAACTTTCAGCACAGGTGGAGCCGCTGAAAGTCGCCAATGGCGGCTCGACAGGCGGGGCAGGTCAGCGCCCGGCGCAGCGACTGCTGCGCGCTGTTCCGCAGCCCGTCGGCGCAGGTGCTGCAGATGACGTGCCCGCAGGGCTGGCAGGCGGCCAGGTGCCGCCGCGGGTCCTGCTGGATCTCCTGGTGCGAGTCGAAGCAGACGGGGCACTCGTTGTCCACGGCCGGCGGGCGCGCGGGGGCTGCTGGCGCCGCGCCTGCCACCATGCACCCCCGTCAGCCATATATATCCTTCCATGAGAATACAAGGGGAGGCTCTGGCTCCCCATCACTTGTAGACAAGATTATAGGTTTGTTTTCCTAACCGAAGTTACTATCTTCAGCGCCTGGTCTCGCTGATTTCTCATTGATTGTTGACTTTGCTATCTTGATATTGCTATTCGATTAGTTGATTGGCAAGAATTGGCGAGATCTTGGCGAGAATTAGCGAGATCGGGAATTACATTCCCTGTCCCCTTCTCCACCATCACTCTTGGGTTATCAAACTTGCGAAAAGATTCACACTAAATGTCATGAAAAGGTTAATACCTATGCCAGCTTAGCAACATATAAATGCGTAGAACGGCCATCATTCGCTGGGAGAGCGTCCGAACAGCGCCGGCGGCACGCCCAGGCGGCAAGCCCCGCGCGTACCTGCGTCCATCCCCTCCCGGATGGAGTGGCGCTCCTGCAGCGTCCGCCGCGCCTTGCGCACGCTGTGCCACATGGTGCGCACCTGCCCGGGCCGATCACCCAACGCGGCCGTCACTCCCACCCTACCAGCGCAGTCGCCGCGAATAAGCACAGCGCGACCGGCCGGCCGCGACCCACCTTGTTGATGGAGCGCAGTGCGTCGTCAATGTTGTCCGCGCAGTCTCTGAAGGCGGCCTCTGTCTGCAGGCGTGGGCTGTAGCTGCTTTCGCTGCATATCTCTGGAGTGGGGGCGGCGCGGCGGCGCAGGCAGAGGGCAAAGGGGTGGCTGAGGACAGCACGCAGATGCACCCGGCGTGTCGGATGCTGGTGCGCAGCCAGAGAAAGGGCGGGCAGGGCGGGGCTTGCCTAGGAATTGCAGGACGGTGTGGAACATGTCCTCCATGTCAAAGCTGGAGGTATCCGCCACGATCATGCCGACCAGGTGCGAGAAGTGGTTGCGCAGGTCCTTGACCTTCTTCAGCGACTCGTAGTAGTTGTCGCGGTGGCTGCGGCACAGAGAGTCGTGACTCAGCGAACGCCCCGCCAGCCCGCCCTCACGAAAACGTGCTAGACATGTGCTGTAGTAGGACTAATCCCGGGACGTTCTAAGGACAGTTGGCAACTTGGAGGTTTCATGCCCTCCCCCCTTGTGTGCAGTATCGCCAAGGGGATGAGGGCTTGGGGAAGGGGGGGGGGGGGGGGGGGGTCACGTCTCCCACCCTGCCCCCTGCCCGTTCCCGAGGAGCAGGTTGAGGTAGTGGTACTTGAGCTGGGCCTTCGATTCCTCCCTTCCCGGAGCCACCTCGTGGAAGCCTGCACCACGACAGCGCCCATCAGCAGCCACCCAGGCGCTCCGTCTCAATTTGTGCCTCTCGTGAGCAGCGGAGCGGCGCATGGAGACTCTGCAAGGAGGCGTGTATCAAATGGGGGGGGGGGGGGGGGGGGGGCAGAGGCCGAGCGAAGCCACTTGCCGCGCAGGTGCTTGAGGATGGCCTGCAGGTCCGGGCTCTCCAGGCGGGGTTCTTGGCGGCCCCTTGCCCATGCGGGGGTTCCAAGGTGCGCCATGGTGCTGGTGATCTCAACAAAGGGACGGAGGTTCTTCTCCAGGATGGTGGCCACGAAGCGCCAGATATCTGGACAGTGCGCGTTGGCCTCCCGTGAGTCAGCTACGTGACAAACCAGACGGCACATCCCCCAGCGTCCCGTGTACGGACCCGCTGCACAGGTGCAGAGGCAGATTGCTGAGGGGGGAGGGCACCTGGCTCCTCCACACAAATCGGGAGCACGCGCACGGTGCGGACAGCCAGGAGAGGCTCGTTCAGCATCGGGCGGTACTGGTCCGCCACAATCCACGAGGCCTCCAGTGGCCTGGCCTGGTTGTAGAACAGGCGATCCACCTCCGAGGCCTTTCTTGCCTTAGCCAGCGCCCGGGCTTTGCTTATGATCTGCATGCCAGCGGTGCCCGGTGGACTCAGAGCACCGCTGTGACATCCCAACAGCGAGCAAGGGGGGGGGGGGGGGGGGGGGGGGTCCAATGCATGAGATGTGCTTGCATGATGCCGGGCGCCACGCACCCCCTGCAGCGGCATCAGGGCCTGCACACTCTGCAGCGCGATGCGGAACTTTTCACGTAACTCCATGAGGGATGCGTCGCCGCCCGCGGCGTTGGCCATTGCCGCCCGGGGCTTCAACTCTGGGTTGTACGCCTCGAGGATCGCCGTGGAGCAGAGCTGCGCCGGCCACGCCCGTGTTAAGTATCGCAAGCCAGTCCATCGGTGTGCGGCGGCAGCCCAAGCGGCATCACGGGGTGGGCCGCCGCGCACCAGCACATCTTCTAGCTCGGTCTTGCTCAGCACGAGATCATCACCATTGTTATACTTGGAGTGCACGAGCTTGTTTCGCGCGTCAAGCACCTTCTCCGCCCAGCTATTGCAGGTCGCCTCACTGCGGTGGCGGCGGCGGCAGCGACGCGCCTTGATGGTCAGCCGCTTGCCATCCCTCGCCACACACCGGCATGCACAGAGACAGGGCCACATGGGGCTGTGAGTTCCGCGACCGCGCCTGACCCTCCAGCCGCCCCACCTGATGGCGTCCTCCTCTACATCCCCTGTGCGGCCCACCAGCATCTCAAAGTAAGCCTGACGGAGGCGATGGCAATCGGGGTCGCGGGCGTTGTTCTGGAGGCGGTTCCCCTGGGCGTGCTTGCCGGTCATGTGCGTAAGCCCGTTGAAGAGGTCCGCCGCCTCGTTGCCGCCGCTGCTCACGTAGACGGGCTTCCCCTCCTTTGCGCCCATGTAGCGCGCCAGCGACACGAGCGCCGGCTGCAGCGCGCTCAGCATGCGCACGAGAATGTCGGCGTTGAAGAGCATGAAGGGGTAGAAGACCTCGATGCAGCGCCCGTTGGCAAGCTTGATCTTCAAGCTTCCGACCGCGTGACCGAGAGGTAACACATCCAGTTTCAGCATCAACCAAGCAGAGTGACCGGTCATCGCGTTGGTGCATTGGTGCCATGTACCCAGAGACACCGCACTGGTAAAAACCGGCTAGGGAAATGTACTCTTTAGGCAAGTATAGACCAGATGCGCAGGGGGGGGGGGGGGGGGGGGGGGTTCCAGTGATGTGCAGGCTGGCTCCTGACTGGGTGGCATTTTGACAGAGTATTCATGATGGCAGCCTCGGAAAAATGACCGCTGATATCGTTATATGGTTGAGCAGTATTAGGGCTAGAGGTGCAGCTATCAGGCGTGGTATGACGCCGCGCATACCTGTCGCTAGATATGCCCACCAGCGACTTGACGTCGCTGGTCACCTCATCCCGTGGCAGCGGTCCATGCCGCGACGGTGAGCATGGAGGTGGGTGCTGCCGTGACTGGTCTGGCTGGAGCACAATTGGTTGTCGGGGGGCTGCCTGATTGACCTGCGCGCACAAACCGGCAGGAACGGGGCGTCGCTTAGAGAGCTTAGGGGTCCGATGACGCAGTGCTCTTCCTTATTTTGGCTTGCAAGGGGCGGCCAGCCGCCGCGGATGCCCTGCGATAGAGCCTCAACAGCAGTGATGCCCTAGCAGCATATCAGCAGATGTCTCATTACGAAGCATGGGAGGCTACAGACAGCGCCCACAACTACGATAATCGCGGCGGGTTTGTGCATCACAGTCTCAAGCCTTTCGTACTGTACCGCGTCATCGCCGCCGACCTCGAGAAAGTCCTTCCACGTGCTCCAGTCACACAGCGGGTCCTCCACCGCATGCTGGGCCGTCCCGCCATGTTGCGCCAGAAAGTTGCTCACGGTCACGAGATTGTCTGCCGTTATCGGCCGATCCAGAAACTGACACATCCGTATCGCCTCTCCCTCCTGCACTTGCGACGGGTCCATGTTGTGCCGCCGTGCTGAGCTGCTACTCGTAACGTGAAGTCGCCGTCTATCACGTGACAGATCGCCGTACCGCGAGCCGAAGCCGCGGCACGAGCCGGGCGTATGCGGGAGACTATTTCCTCGCCGTAGTGTGCTGTGAAACGCGCCACGACGTTGGCTTCCCTCTGTCAGAAGGAAGGGCGAGTTGGACAGGTACCGTCCTGCCTGCGGAGAAGTGGCGGCCGGCGCGGGTGGTCTGGCGGACGATGTGCATGATGGGCGACGTTTCCTCCGCCGCGTACCAGTACTGTAATTCACACAGGCAGTACTGGTACCGTACCAATGAGTACCGTACCAGTACTGCTTTGTTATTAATTAAGCAGGCAATGCTACTCATGTGCGTCGATTTTTGTAGCTCACACCGGAACTGGTACCGTACGTCGTACGCGGTAGCGCGCAGCGCGCGCTTGCGGATGTCGGAATAAGAGAAGTGGGAGGGCAAAGGCATCGGTGTGGGCGCGTTAAGAATCGTCGGCAGCGTTAGCCCGTACTAAAACCTGGGGTATATATGCCCATGCCTCAGTACGTTGCCACAGTACGATGCGGGTGTCCCCCTGGGGGTTGTGGCCGGGCTGCACTTGATAAAATTACGCACCGGAGTATTTTCCCTTCCCCACCGATTGGCCCGGATTCATGCCATGCCTGAGCGGTTCCTTGAACACTGCCATGCATGTGGCGGAAGTGAATATGAGACTATCGAACATATGCTGGTCGAGTGCCCGCGGTGGGGGTATCACCGTCATAATTTGGGGTTGTTAGTTCCGGAGTTCAGGGATTTTATTAGTAGTCAGGTTATTGCGTCAACACCTGAGGACGTAACCGCCTTTCTTTTGGGCGGGGTCCCTCCATCCCTTCAGGGCGCCCTGGATTTTACTGAAAATGGGATATTTTTCCAGTTATCGCGTCGGGCGCCTCCTCACATTGCCTTCTTTGTTGTTGCACATGAATCGTACCCCCAAAATGTTTTGCTCCGTGAGATGGGGCTTGCTCCAACACGCGTTACTCGAATGGGCCGACTTCCAAACGGGTAGGGCGGACCTTTCGTGGTCAGTTCCGGGTATTTTGATGGCAGTGTTTCAGACGGTGATCCAATAATGTTGGAAATTCCGTCACTGGCCTCCAATTAGTCTTGCAGAATGCTTCGGCAATTCGCTTGATGACTATAACGGAGCGTCGCTTACGTAGGGCTTTCCGTAACTGGATTGCTGCCTAAACGGCCGTCGTAGAGATGCTGCAAGGGTTTCACCGGTGCCAGTCCTGTCCCGGAGGCCAAAAAAACCACGGATGACACTGCCCAAGCTGACACGGAGTGGGGCACCACAGGAGACTACGACACGGCCGACACTACCGAGGACACAGATTATGACAACACTGAAGATACATCAGAGACCTAGGTACATTCCATGCTGGTGGAGCCAGCCTCGGGATGCATGTATAATCCACAATGTATAGACCCCCTGGCGTGATTAGACTTGCTCATTGCGATGAGCTGCATTGACAAGACCACCCTTGCATTGGGAATAGGCAGCTGGCACTTTCAATCGGCATGCTGCAACGGTGCAAACTTCCCCAATGCCTGGTGTCTCATCTGAAAGACTATTTCAGAATCTCAGTCAGCACGGGAACCGCGTACTCCACATCTTCTGCCGTGACCTGGTGGTGGAAGACGATGCGCAGCGTGTGGGGGCCGATGGCAATGACCAGTACACCGCGTGCCTTGAGCGCCGCCTCCAGCGCCTCGGCATTGCGCTCGCCTGCGGCGAGGGGGGCACCCAAGTTGGGAGGGGGGGGGGGGGGAGGGGGGGGGGGGGAGTTTGTGCGCTGGACGTTTCCATGGGGGGAAGGCGGATTGGAGTGGGTCCATGGGGCCGCCGCACCCGTGTCGACCATGATGATGTTTGACTGCACGCTGTGCATGTCCACACTCACGCCCGGCACCCCGTCCAGCGCCGCCGCCACGCGCTTGGCGTGCGCGTGATCCAGCAGCAGCCGGGCCGGGCCGTGCCGCAGCGCGCAGAGGCCAGCCGCCGCCAGAGGCCCCACCTACAGGCGCAGACAGGGCCGCTCAGCGCGCTGTTCCCTGCCGCCCAGAGTGACCAGATTCGGCTGCGTGCCTCGCCAGCCAACGATGGCCTTGACGCAGCCACAAGCGAGTGCGGGCGCCCCGCGCGGACGCAGCGGGGGGCGCACCTGCCGCATGCCGCCGCCCAGCACCTTGCGCATGCGCCTTGCCTTGGCGATGAAGTCTGCACGCCCGAGCAGGACGGACCCGATGGGGGCACCGAGTGCCTGCGGCGGTAGCCGCGCAGCCACCGTGACGCGGCGCTCTGATATCACCGCTGCGCAGGCCATGACTGACACCCCCATCCCCATCCACATCCCCATCCGTTTCACACGCAGAGGCAGGGCCACCTGACGCAACTACAGAGAATGATGTGCATGGCAGCGCCCTCGGCAGCCGAGCTAACAATGTAAGTGCGCGCGCGCGCGTGTGTGTGTGTGTGTGTGTGTGTGTGGACATATATGTAGGGATGTGGTGTCGTTGTTAGCCCTTATTTAAAGGGATGGGAGGGGGGGGGGGGGTGTCCACACACCTTTGAGAGGCACACGGACACAGAATCCACCGCCTGGACCATGCGCGCGGGGGTGGTCTCTAGCGCCATCACCGCGTTCATCAGGCGCGCGCCGTCGAGGTGCACCTTCATGCCATGCTCGCCCGCCACCTGTGCGGCCCTGTGGAGCGCAGCCAGCGCACCGGCAGCGGCGCACCCGCGTCATCAACTGCGGCGAGAGGACCTCCCCCCCCCCCCCCCCCCCCTTCGTGCCCTCCCCATGTCCCCCCTCCTCCCTCTCAACTTTCCTCACCCACCTCAGCCCAATCATGACCACAGCGTAACAATGCGTGGGGTTATGCCAGTGCCACATGCGCCCATGCATCCCAGCATCTCATCCTTGTTGAGGTCTTTCTGTGAGAGAGAGAGAGATGGGCTGAGCTGGGCTGGGATGGGCCCTGGCCGCTGGCCGCCCACCTGTCCATATAGTCCACCGGAAGCACCCTGCCGCCGCATTTGTTGTGCGTATTCTCCAGGCACAGCAGCCGGCTGACAGGGAAGTGCTCGTTGCTGGGCCGCACTGCCGCCGCCACGGTCGCCAGGTCGAGCGTGCCGTCGGGGAGGTTGGGCAGCGCGCGGGGATGCACCTGTGCCACAGGGGGGGGGGGGGGGGGGGGAGTAAAAACCCCACAGCAGTACTCCCGATGCTGGCCTTGTTGACGCCGCAGTCGGCTCAGATAGCAGTGGCAACAAGCTATCCGGTGGACACGCACCCCAGCCACAGTGGCGCAGCCTCCCTGCTCGTAGATCTGTCCGTAGGGAAGGGGCGTGGGGAGGGGGAGGGGCGTTCGCTTTCAGTGGCGTTCGCTGTCAGGCATCTCACAGGTCAGCAGCTGGTGGATGATAAAGGTAATGCCTGAGCTGGTGCAATCCGGAAGCTGCTACAGTATGGAGACTGCGGAATGGCTGTCACGGCTCGGTCACCAGTGTACCAGGGTAAGCCAACTTGCAGAGGCTCGCAATCAGTAAGCTGGGATGGCAGCGCCGATGTCTGATGAGACAAGGATTGGATTCGCGGTGGGGGGAAGGAGGGGGTGGGAGATCCCCACATGGATGTGGCTCTTGTCTCCTACAATGATCTCGCTCCCGCGTAGCTCGCAGTGAACCTGCAAGTGGCCAGGCACGAGCTGTTGTCATGGAGGATCCCATGGTGAAGTCGGGAGCGCCAGCAAACCCCCCCCCCCCCCCCCCCCCCACTTCCAACACACACGCTTGCGCGTGCGCGTTTTATACGAAGAGCATCAACAGGAAGACGATATACAGACAAAACTAAACGAGTACGGAGAAACGGTAACAGTAGCAGCAGAATGAAGAAACAAAACGAAGACACAGACTGTGTCCATTTTGCGGCAGTTTCGCTGGTGTACGTGCCATCGCTGTCCAAGTACCGCGCTATGTCGGGGCTGCTCGGTTTGAGACAGTAATGGAATTGGCAATTGGCCAAGAAGCACAGCGGGAAGCCGCCAAGCTGGTGGTTTAGTGCTGGCTACCGCACCATGATGGCGACTAGGTTGGCCATGGTCCCGGAGGGCACGAACAGGCCCGCCTCCTTGCCGAACAGCTCCGCCGCCTCCGCCTCCAAGTGCGCCACGCTGGGGTCATCGCCCAGGACATCATCCCCCACGTCCGCCAGCGCCATCGCCACACGCATCTGCGCGGTGGGCTTGGTCACGGTGTCGCTGCGCATGTCCACGCAGCGCTCGCTCGGCGCCGGCAGTTGCGCGCTGTTAACATTGACGCGCTTAACCGCGTACTCAACCGCCTCCAGCTCGCCCTCCGGCGGCAGCGTGCCCGCCGCGTGAACCTGGCCCATGGTGCCTGACTTTCGGGGCTGAGAGCTCGTTTATGACAGGCCAAGCCGCCGTAAATGCGCGGCGTGGGAGGAAAGCGACGATTTCGCCGCTCCTGCCCGTCGATAGCGAGTCGGCTACTACCGGCTGCTGCCGTCGTCTGTCGCAGCGTCGTCAGACGCCACCAAAGCGTTCGCGCTGCTCCGGCCCGCCCCGCTCGCTAGAATTTTATGCTGCCCATCGCTCGCGACAAAATGCTTGTTCCTGTACCCCTACCTTTACAGGCACAGCTTCCTTTATTTAAAGAATGTATGGTCGCACCCGGACATCTTTACTTAAGAATAAAGATGAGAACAATGACTAGTTATTAGTTGTTTACACAGGATAGGAAATTTGGACGAATTCAATTGTTATACGTACGGGGACCCAGAGACTGACAGATACGCTTCGATGATCAGGTATGAGATCGTCGCTACCAGTCTGAGTATTACTGCGCGTGGAGGTTTCGATCCGCCCCTCTGCGGTCGGAGGACGGCGACCGTGCAACATGGCACGCCGTTGGCCACAACTTCCTTCTGCGTCGCGATTCACCCCGTCCGAGGTGTAGCATGTCTTGAGTGCGACAACACGTTTGAGGTCACAAACGGGGCGGCTCGCTTCAATGCCGACGATGGATATTTGGTAGGCCTCTTGGAGCACGTTTGGCCGGCCCTTCACGCCTTTCGCACGTCTATCAAGGCGTCCGTGGGGCTTGAGGTGCGCTTCGACAAAACGATGCACGCGTACAGCGCGGACATGGAGGGCGCGTGGCGTGAGGCCCCTGCCGACATCGAGTGGCCCGAGCTGGATGGCCACCGCGGCATCGATCCCGGTCCTCGACGTGCCGCTCGGATTGCAAAGGTATGTGCAGGCCTAAATGCGCGACAAGGCGGTACATCTATAAGAGGAGGTGGACTCCAACATGTTTGAGCAGCATGCAAGCTCCTATCTGCCAAGCCCTCCCGTCGGTACACCCACGCCCTACATCACCACGCACGAGCCATGCTCAAGCATAGCATGCACCACATGGCGGAGTATTGGCCCCGCAACTGCCTCCCGTCCGAGGGGAGGCCTTCGCGGAAGCGGTGGATGCCACCACCGTCCTCACGGCGGTCGAGCGGGTGCTAGGGGTCTCTTTTGATCCCTCCACGTACGGCACCGACACCAATGCGGTGGTCACCGATTTCCAGGCGGGGTTTTTGCACGACCTTGACCCCACGGCAGCGGAGACGGCTACTTTGAGCGAGGATGCATTGGCCAGAGCGCGCAGCAGGCTTCACCTCCCCCCTCATTGGTTGAAGGTAGGGCGCCATGTACCAGCGCATGGTATCCGCCGCATGGCTACCGTTCGGGATGCCGCCTTCATCGGCTGCATGAATGACATCCTCCCGAGATTCTTCACTAGGAACTCCGACACCAACACCCCCACCCATGGGTTCTGTGACCCACAAGTCGAATCCGTACTACTTGGCCGAGGCAGCTTCAACGCAAATTCTTCCGCCCACCGGTATGACCACTACCTCGACGATGATCGTGGGTCGGCCAGCTACGCCACGGAGGTGCGCGAGGCGTGGGGCCGCCTCCAGGAGGCTACTGTTGGCCACCTCAGCAACGCGGATGCGGATGATGGAGCGGCCGAGCGGGAGGCGGAGGCTGCGTCGGGCTCGCAAACGGAGTTGACGGGATTTCTAGACCATGGCAACAACTCTCGGCTTCGAAATGAGGTGGCCGCTCTCCCTGTCACATGTGGGGTACGGATATTTTCGGCCAGCTCGACGCGGCGTAGGGCATATGGACGGTGGCCATCGCCACCCGGCGGACGGTCATGACTCCGCAATCATGAGCTACCGCGGGAGGTCGCTGCCGGGTACTTCTTTCTGTCTAGTCCATGCATGGCCACGGTGGTTGGGAGCAAGTTCATTTTCCCCTCGATAGAGCACACCCCTGTCGTTGTCGACATGTATGGCGACGCGCTCATGAACCTCCCGGCACATGGGGGACGCTCACTGGCGTGTACATCACGACGCTGTCGCATACGCCTTCCGCGATCACTGTGTTCACAACCTGGGTATCGCGGTACGCCGGGAGGTGGAAGACTTGTTCCGGCAGGCAGCGGTGCCTCTCGGCAACACCGTACCCATTGATGGCGGATGAACTCAAGGATTTGGTACCGGACGCATAGCTCTCCCTCCCGGCATTCAACGTCGTGACCGGGGGCTATGATCCCCTAAGCTTGAAGTCCACGCTTCTCAAGTTCAAGACTATGCGGTAATATACGCAGTGTCAAGTACACTGCGGTGCCCTGCGCTACTACGGCTGTGGATCGGTTTGAGCGCTCCCTATATATATTGGGCAACATACAACGGGGGTTGGCAGTGCGGGATGCGGCATGGCACAACGCGGAGCCGGGACAGAAGGGCTCTCTTCGAGACATCTTGCATATGTCGGAGTAGTACACGGGCAGCATGGTCTTCGGCACAGTGGGTGAGGTGAGCCAGGGGGTGTGCCGCACTGTGCGAGGTGTCGCATACATGGCCGTGGATCGGGGTGCTCTCTCATCGCGGGGCACTCGGTGCACAACCCGGGCTCACCAGAAAGCCTTACTCGCAGAAATGTCCTCGGGGTCCTTAGTTTGGTGGCGGCTCGAGACCGTGCTCGTTGCCTCATCATACGGCGCATATTCCTCCGCCATCCCGTTGCCGAAGCTGCACGGCAGGTCCTTTGATCACCCTCGCACACACGTGCACGCGTGGCCCGAACTCTGAACCGTGCGTGCATCACTCATTCATCCGCATGTGTAAGAATGTTAACTGTCGCGCTAAACATCAATACACTGCTTTTACGTATAGAGACCGGCAGTCGCTAATATTGGTCGGCCCGGTGTTGTCCACTTGAAAAAGCATATTTTCGTGTCCCCGCATATAATTGTGGGCTTTGTTACGCAGGGTAGAGTCGGGCGAAGGCAAATCACTAAGGATCCCGCATATAAACCTCACACGCGGGCAAACCCCCAGCAAAACCAAGCTCTGAGATGTGCGCAATGTTGTACGATGATTGTAAAATTCATGTCCTGGGTATCGTAGGTAATTAATCTTATAGACTTTACGTGCTGGCGGCTCGAGATCGAGCCCGCGGCCTCGCTCGCGATCGTCTCGTCTCGCGCGATTTATAGATTCGTGCTCTGCCTACTATGACGGCGTTATAGATTCGCCCGCCTTCCCGCCGTAACCAAAGCTGCACAGCGCGTCCGCGGAGCACCCTTGCTACACATCACGTGCTCGCGTGGCCCGGGATCTTCACGCCGGGCGCGCATATGGACATCATCCGCCGCCCGCCTCGTGCGGGTTGCAGGCCGCTTCTATCGCTACTAAGGTCACATTTCAATTATTTGAGTCATAGCCGCAGTCGTAATATTCATATACGGGTACTATTTTTCTCTTACGAACTGCAGATTCGGTCGGTTTAGGGTCACGGCCGGCCAAGCGAAAAGTGACGTCCCACTTTCGGCCGCAACCGCATACTCCAGTCCCCATATGCACAGTGTCCATCTCCCAGCCCCCTCGCTACCCGTGAGCCACAGAGCGGGGGAAAAACGTACGTCGGCCCGTCACGATACTAATACGGTGCGCGACCGCGGTGGGTGTGCGTGGGGAGCGGCCCATTGTCGGCCCGAGAGGCTGGTGAGGGGCATTGCGGCGCGCAGCGCCGGGAGCATTCGACCGAACTTTGGGCACCCACCGCGTTGTTGCCGACAAATATGTTCTCCCACACCACTATTTCAAAGGAAGGTAGGCAGGGAAGATTAGCCAGAAAATGCGCATGCTTAGTTACACTGAAAGGGTGGGGTACTTGCGGTAAAGAGCCACAAAGAGGGAGGGAGGGCGGGTTGTGCAGGCAAGAGGCCAGCACAAAACTAAGAGAGTGGTATAGTCTAGCGGACGATGATGGTTTCATAAGATTTGATGGGTACGGGGATGACCGATGTTTACGCAAAGTGCCGTACATCGGCTTCTCAATGCTAAAGTACCATTGCCAAAGCACCGGTGCTAAAGCACCAGTACTGGTGTCGACCCCTGCATACCCTAGGTAGGTGCAGGGAGGGAAAACTAGACCCCAAGAACACAGTTCTAAACATTTCAAAGGGAGGTAAGCAGGGAAAAATTGCCACCTCGGTCTTCATGGCTGCCGAGGGGACGGCGCGGCGTCCGACGGAGCGGGGGCGCTGCCGAGAATGCTGCGAAGGACCACAGAGGGGGAGAGCCAGCCGAACACAACCTCGGCGGCGCGGGTAGAAAGCGTCTTCAGGTCGATGTAGTCGTTGATTACCGCAGATTTGCGGGCCCAACCGCCCTAGCAAGTGGCGGATTTTGTTCAGGGGCACGCCCGCTGCATTTGCGTCGGACACCGCGCCCTTTCGTCGTATGGAGTGCGAGGTCCACACGAATCCATCGAGGGGGGGGGGGGGGGGGGGCTCGATTGATGCGGGCGACGGCCCACGTGAGCTAGTCGCTGAGGGTGGAGGCGTTCCACGTGAGGGGCGGGGTAGCCCTGTCGCCAGGGAGCGCCCAAAATCGGTCCGGTTGCTTGGCGGAGGAGGCTGCTCGGAACGCCACGTCGCGGTAAGCGATGGAGCGGCGGAGAAGGGTTGTCCACGCGGGCACGGCGGTGGCAGGGATTAGGAGGAGGGGCTTGAACCCGTCTCGACGCTTGCGATGCCCCCCCTTCTCGCGGTTGACGAAGAGGGTAATATTGTGGGTGTCCACGGCCATGTCGCGGAGTCGGCAGGAGACGATGGACTCGCCACGGGAGTAAAGCATAAATGTTGAGCATACCGCAGCGCCCTCGCGGAGGATGGTGCCGTAGCCGGGGGTGGTCATGGGAAGGGTAGCACGGTCGTCGAGGATGTCGGAGATGACGTCATAGGGTAGGGGATGCGCTGCAGCTCCTCGCTAGTCTTGAGCTGACGGATCTCAAGTGCCCGCTTCATGTCGCCGATGGCTGGGCCGGTGGCCGGGGCGTCATCTCGACCGGTGTGACGAAAGAAGGTGTTGATGGCCGGGAGGTAGATGGCAGAGAGCCGGCACGGATGGTGCCGCGCTCCGCAATCCAGGCGAGGTGGTGGACGCAGGTAGACGCGGTGCAGTCCAAGGGAGAGATGCCTTCATCGTCGATGCAAAACTCGGCGAAGGGACGAATCTTGCCTTCGTAGTTGGAGTAGGTGCTGGCCGTGAGCGAGATAGTCAGCAGATTGAGCACCTTGGCGCCCCAGTCGTCTGTGCCGTAGAGGGTCTCGATGCTACTACCTCGTATGAGCTCGCTCTAGGGAGCCTTTGCTTTGGCGTCGGCGATGAAGTAGGTAGGTGTCTTCGTGGTGCGGCGGACACGCCGAAACCCAGCGTACGCCGCGGTTGGGTATGAGGGTGGCCCTCGCCGGGTGGCGGTGTCGACAGGACCAAGGGCGGCACGAAGCTGATACCACGACGGCAGGGTACTATAGCCGCTGACCTCGTAGCGAGCGTCGCGTGAGTGCATGGCTCGTCTAGCTGCCCGTGAGAGGCCGCTGCCATGGCGGCGGGCGAATAGGTTTAGCGCGGCAGGTCGGGGGGCGCGCCAAGAAGGGGGAGTCTGTGCATACTCGTGATGTGGATGTTGATGGACATGGTAGCGCCGGAGGGGCTGCCCTTGACGAGGGTAAGGGGAGGATGAAGGCTCGCGTAGGAGGTGATGGAGTCCCACTCATGCCGACGACCGCAGTGCAACGCTACTTGGAAGGCGCGCCCGGAGCCCCGGAGGCGTGTCCTCGAAACGCGGCTGCCTGGGTAGGCACGGCGGAGCACCCCAGCATTCGGCCTTGTCGACCGAAGGGGCTTCGACCTTCGCCTTGCCCTTACTAGAGACCATGATGGCGTCTTTTGCAAAGGGGGCTCGAGGTGCCACCGCCTCGCGCACCGGGCGCGTAGTCTTGAAGTTTTCGCGGCTGCCGCCGCCGCCGTCCCGGTCGCGGTCGTTGCGCCGGAGGGCGCCGCCGAAGCGCTGGCGGGCGGTGGTTTTCGCGGCGCTCGCGATGTTGGCGTCGTAGACGCGGTCCTTGTAGAGCCCAGTAGCTCGGAGAACTCGGGCGACCCCAGGTTCTCAATACCCGGGCGGAGGTAACGCTCGCGAACCAATTCGAGCGCAAAGCTGTCGCCGTGGTGCATCTGTGTGTCTGAATGCTTGCGGAGGTACGCGAGACGGAACCGATGGCCGTCGTTGATGGCCTCCATGCTGTGGACGATGGCTTCGAGCCACTGCCCGCAGACCGGAGTAATCCCCTCGGTGACACATGCCGCCGCCAACAGCTTACGCAGCTCGACGGGTCGAGTCGGCGATGAAAGCCCCGTAGTAGCACGCGGCGTGGTAGTATAATAGCTCGAGCTGGTCATGTGGTAGCGGCGTGAGCGGAGGGTTGAAGGTTTAGTACCGGTTCATCCGAGGGCCTGAGCACTCTGCACGGTCCGAAACCGCGAGTTAGTGTTGTGCAAGCAGGAGGCCATCACAAATCTACGAGAGTGGTCCAGTCTAGCGGACGGTGATGGTTTTATAAGATTTAATGGGTGCGGGGGTGAACGTTGTTATCGCCGTGGCAAATGCGTACACGTACATCGGCTTCTCCGTGTATAAGCACTAGTACCAAAGCACTGGTGCTAAATAAAGCACCGGTGCTACAACACCAGTACTGGTGTCGACCCCCCATACCCTAGGTGCAGGGAGGGAAAAAGGAAACCCCAAGAACACAGCTCTAAACATAATCCCGAGTACCCACCGCCCTCGACTACAAGCTCGCGTGCCGAGCCATCGTCGTGATGAGTTCCTGGGCTTGTGTTTGCCTATATATGTTGCTGCCCATGCATGTAAAGTAAAGTCTTTTACCTTGAATTTGTGTGGATTTATTATGATTTGATGTTCTACTTTTACCAAGTGGCCGGAGGAATGCACAACATCCTCCCCCTCCTACCCGGCACTGCGAAGCCTCACGCACATACCATTCACAGCGACCTGCTCCTCCACATCACGGGGCACTCGTACGCCTTCGCCGAGGACACACACCTCGCCACCTCCAACCGCGAGGCCTTCAACTACCGGCACGAGGCCGCGAAGGCAGCAACACGGACCAAACTCTCGGAACATCTATCCCCCGTTGATAGGACCGCCACGAATAAGCAATACAAAGCCAAACCTAAAACCGCGGCCACCATAATGCGCAGGTTGGCCCCGCTCTGGGCAGTCGGCCTTGAGACCTATGCAGGGGGACGCCTCGGCAACCCAACGACGAAACGACGCCCCCATATACCGCCGCCTCAAAACGGTCACAGAGATTACCAGCGCCGCCCCCACCCACACCCCGACCGCCATCCGATCCGCCCTCCCGAAGGCATTACATACCCTATCGCAAATTCTCACCCTACCAAGAGGTACCGTACCCCCGCCGCGCTACCACTCCCCCGACATGCGTCGGCTCTCCGTACACAACACAAGATTATCTGTCCTTCCGCGCACCGCATGCCGCCCAAAACTCGACCCGCCGGTCCTACACCCCCAGCGCGCCCCAGCCCAGGCTCGCACGGCCCAATTCCGCACGCAACCCCTCACAGTCCATGCAACCCCGCCCCCTGCCAGCCAGCGACGTGACCCGCATTACCTTTACAGCACGAGGACCAGATGGCGTCAACCAATACCTCGTCCACCGGGCCCCGGAAATCCTCAACCTTGCGGAAATCAACGCCCAAAAGCACATGGGCGTCATCCCGGCCTCGTGCACACCCATCACACAACACTGTCTTCCGCCACGAGAAGTAAATAACGCCGGTCGACGTCACTGTACCCATTGTCACCTCCCCGCTGCAGGCATAGTCTGGAACTGCCCAGTCATAGGGTGCCATGACGTGGTCCATCCCGCTTGCGTCCTCGCCACGGATGCCAGGTGTGCCAAATGCGTCCTTAAAAACAATCAGGACGACACCACCCACCTATTCGAGTTCCAATGTGAACCAGCCTGGCAGCTAGCCGAATCCATTATGGATACGAAATCCGGACCGCGCGCACTCAATGCAAGCCATCGCATTCGAACCAGACTCGAAACCCCGGAATCCCCCCCCGCTCAACCGGCCGCGTGGCACCGCCCCAAACACCTAGTGGAAATCAGACTCGCCACCATCAATCCGGACCTTGACTCCCTATCTATGGGGGAATTCTACTTCAGCGTCCGGGACGCACACCAACTAGTGCTCCACAAGCCTCCCATACCCTCGATCGCCGAAGGGTCGAGCACCTTCACTTTTTCTTCAGACCAGACCGAACAAATAAGACGTTTGCATAGGAGGTTTATGCGCTCATGGCCCGAGTGGGCACCCTTACGAGTGACGACGAGAATTCCAAACACCAAATCCGAAGAAACAGATGGGCCACGGATGATCACTTTACACAGGGAATCATGACCGCCCTCCATGCCCGCACATAACTTTTTAGCGACCCCCTGAACAAGTCGATCTACACCTCCCAGTATCATAGCATGTGTCCCGAAGATGTAGTTTTCGGCGCTAGACCCCCCAACGACATGTACTTGTGGGCTGAAACGTCCCTCGCCAACCCCGAATACGATGACAAATGTATGCTGAAAGCGGTGCAGCACGCTCTCCGTACGTAGCGTAGCGTGCACGCTCAGAGACACGAGTCTACCGCCACGGTGCTCATCCCTCCCGAGTGGATAGACGCATCTCACAAGAAAGCTCATCTCCTCAACCACCCCTACATGCAGAAATCATGAGAGCTCTCCGCGGACCTCACCAAATTCCGGTCCCTATACCAACACACCGAGACAGCCCCGAACAAGGACCTCGGAACCAAATGGCCGGTGGGAGTGTACTTGGTGGCTTCCGCCCCCTACCTCGCAAACGTCAACGAAGCGGAAGGTTCGACCAAGATGTCGGCTGCCCTCAAGGTCATGTACCCCGGCCGCACGCCGCACTTCCACCTTGACACCACCCAACGACCTATAGGCTCGGACGCAGCGAGAGCCGCAACTACAAGCCCCCGTCTTCCTAGACCGCCTCGCGACTGGCAGATACCACCCGCCGCACTACAACTCCGCCCACTGACGTCACCAATCTCGTCCATACAACCCATGGAACGACGGCACGACGACCCGAAACGCTTTACACACACCGACGGCTCCCGTATCCACCGCGGCAGAGCGGTGGGAATCGTCGCCGGGGTCTACACGCCGGGCAATAAACCCATATCAGTGGGAGTGGACGCAGGCGAAATTCGCCGCACCATCACCATAGCCGAACTGGCCGCCATGTCGGTGGCACTCGAGTATGACCTTCCGAAGCACATCCTCTCAGTTAGCGCAGTCTCCCTTCACCAAATAGAACGCATGATGTACCGGCCGGTCACCTTACGACGTCACGCTCACAAAATACTACTCGAACATATAGTACGCCAACTCCGACACCGAGCGGATTTGGGACTCCGAACCATCCTCCAGAAAGTCAAGCCCATATTGGGTTCGAAGGCAACGAACAAGCCGACACCACCGCCGGCGAAGCAGCCAACGGGACAATCCCACATGACACTATCGTATCCGTAGGCGCAACTCCCGAACCAACCGATGACGTGTGGCTAAACCCATGCCAAGGTGCGCTGACCACCGCTCACACCCCCCACAACTTGAAAGCCGCCCTTCGGAAACACGCCAACGCTACAATAGGCTGCGACGCCTCCGACGAAACCCTACACTCCAATCTCATGGACCGGGCGTTCGCCACAGGTGTAATGTCGGACCTCGTCACCCCCTCGGACATCACCACCTCGGAAAGAATCCACACGCGGTGGAATTCATGTGGGGAACACACTGAAGCCGAATGAGACGTAAAGGCCAGCCGCCCTTCACATGCGGAAAATGCGGACAGCACCTCAGCAATGGCCACAAGGCAGGCAATTGCCCTCCATGGCCGGCCTAAAGACAGACCGACACAACAGCACGCTTAAACTCCTCCTCAACGAGCTGGAAGTCATGAATGGCGGTCGCTGGCACATACTATCCACGGACGAGGGCAACAACCATGTGCCCGACTTCTCCTCCCCCAACAGAGACACCCTGATCTCCGACCTAACCGACATAATCACACACAACCCCGTGGATCAACATCCCGATCTCCTAGCGGACACCCAAGAAGGGGCAACCGAAGGTTCCAGCGCCGCCCAAGCACCCACCCTGCTCCCCGCGACCATGCTACCCCCTCACCTCCGCCCTAAACACCGCAAGCCGGACGCAGTACGCATCCTCGGATTCGACAGGGACCCGGTCACCGAAACCATATCTCCCAGCACCGATCCCGGAGCAGTCAAAAAATACAAATAATCGAATTCAAATACTGTAATGATCTCAATCATGCCACCGTGCATGCTTTCATCCGCGGAAAATACCAACACATGGTGAGCGCCCTACGTCAACAAGGCTGGCAGCGTCCGATTGAAATCATCCCCGTCACCCTCAGCCGCAGCGGCACCATGCACAAACTCACACTAGAAGCCATCCATAGCCTTACGGTCCTCCGCCCCAAGAAGCAACCCCCGGACAAACCCTCTCCGCCTCCCAGCGCCGCTGCAATCCGCCTTTGTAGGAAACTCCAAAGACACTCAATCGGATGGCTACATATTTACTCTACTCCGCATATTTCGACATTCCCTCAAACCTGCCATGTCCGACCCTTGTACTTCCCACAAACCCTGCACGCACACCCACCGTTAACACACGCTTCCGTAGACCACCGTACACGACACCCCCGCCACGGCAAGGGGGGGGGGGGGGCAATACCAAGCGGCATGGAAGGAGGAGGGGCGCGGGCGAAAAGGAGGAAGGCCGGAAGCTGCATTCGTAATCCCTAGGGTTCCCACAGCGGTTGGATCAAGCGGGTCCTAATAAAAGCGACTCGGCTTGGGCAGTGGAGAGCAGCAAGTCAGCATGTTGTAAATCAATTTCAATTTCAATTTCTGCTACCTTATTTGACCTTTAATAGCGACTAGGTTAATATTTTAGGGTTTTACGGTTTTCAGGCTACAGGGAGTCACTACCTGCGCTGTGGTAGCAAGGTTTGATTTGGGGGCAGGTTCGGAGCGTGCGTGGTGGTGCTGTTACAGGGTTAGTACCAGGGTAGCTGGGTTTGGGGGCAGCTTACAAGTACTAGGGTTTTGGAGCATGATCAAGCAGGGCGGTGCTGGAGCATCCGGCATGCCGCCTCGAAGATGTGCACGACCGCCACGGCGACATCGCCGACAAGCTACAGGTACGACGAGGAGTGGCGCCGCAGTCTATGCGTGCGTATATACCCTGCTGACCCTTATCCTGTTATCTACATCCCAGAGTACACCTAGCCGTGCGACTTCTCATAGCGAGGCCGCGTGCCAGCCACCACTCCTCGCCTAGGCCAACCACCGCGCCTCCGCTTGCGCCGTGCCGTCGAAACGACCGCTGCCGCCATTGAGGACGGCCGGTCGGAATCGTTGGGCCCTCACTCCGAGGCTGGATGCTCGCCGATAGGATAGCCAGCCGGTGTGTTGACCTGCTCCGACCATTCCTCGGCTATCCACCAGGTAATTCCGCTCCTTATGCATTTTCTAACCTTTCATTGGAGCATGTGTCGCGCTCCTTTCCCCAGAGCTGCCGGGTGAGGCAAAGGAGGCGGGGGGGGGGGGGGGGGGGGGGGTCAGCTTAATCCGTGCACATACCACCCGGCTGGACACAAGGACAGAGCCAAAGAGGGGGTGTCTTTGCTCGAACGCCTTTGAATCACCGGCAGTGCACGCGTCGGAGCGACCACCGAATGGACCAACAGACCGCTATTCTTACACCCCCCGTTATGTAGGGTGCTGCAGAAACTGTCAGATGCTTGAAAGGGGGAAGACGTGAAGGACAGCAGCCATGTCCAACGAAAATGATCAGGGAGACCATCGCGGAGGATTGAGGATGAAGAACCCTGCCTTTAGTATACTGCGGACCGGCATGCCCGGACAAGGTGTAGAAGCAAGCGCAGATGATGCAGGGGAGCAAGCCCGTGGCAAAGGTGCATTGCTGACAAGGAAGAAGACGGTGAACATCGCTCACCTGGTCGATGATGATAAGGGCGATGGCAGTGGCACTGCTGTAGACAGCGACAGCAATGCCGGGGAGGTCAGCCAGCGGGCGAAGGCGCCGCAGCGTGCCAAGAGCAACCTCCTGAAGCTGAAGAGTCGGACGGTGAGCATCGCCGACCTGTCGAAGCATGACCACTCTCTACGCGAGAAATTGGAGCTTGCGCAGGACTTGCTGGAGGAGACAACTCCGCAGCCTGAGCGACAGACGGAGATGCAGAAGAAGTGGTCAACCATGGCTGGCGTCTCCATGAAATCGTTTACAGTCGATGACGATGAGGACGAGGCAGAGGACGGGCCGCAGACGGAGCCAGCGGGTCCAAGCCTGCGCAAAAAGCTGGGCAACGCGGTTGGCAAGATCAACATGCAGGCGGGTCTGACCAAACTGCTACAAGCCAGCGTCAGTTTCAGTACAAACCCCAAGGATGTTCAAATGGAGGAAGAGGACATGCGGCAGTGCTTCATGTCCATGGACATAGACGAGACTGGCCTGCTGGATCTTTCGGAGCTGCAGGACGCGTACGCAATGTCCGGCATCAACATCAGCAAGGCCACCATGCGCAGGATTATCCATTACTGCCGCAAGTCGCAAGCAAAAGGCAGGAACCATCAATTTGTTGATACCGGAGACACCGGCCTTGTCACTTTCAACGACTTCAAGGAGATGATCCGAATGCGCAAATTTGTGGCATGGAACTCCAATGAGATTATCAGCACTGCCGACCTGCCAATTTCCTTTGGCGTTGTTGCGTCCAGCCACCGCCGCAAGCATATTCTGTGCTCGTTCCTGGCGTACGACTATCTCAGTGCGGAGGACAAGCTCGGAAAGCGGATCCGCCAGCTGCAGGAGCTGGCAGACCAGGCCGCTGAACCCGGCACCGACATTACTGAGGCGCGCGGTGCCCGAGCGGAGACCGCGCTGTTCTCCAGCCGTGATGCACAGCAGCTGCATGACGCAGTCGCCGCCAAGCTTCCCGCAAAGCTTCGCGCTCGGATGCAGGGCAATCACGACCAAGCTTCTGCCCGCCAGGCATCGTCCACCACTGCAACATCATCCGGTAGGACTAGAAACCCATCGGAGCTGGGGCTGCCCAGATGCGCCAGGAAAGCCGCCCAGAGCCGTGGCGATGGACAGCCGACGTTGACGATCCGACGAGCTGCGGGACATCCCACTGGCCGTGTTCTCGGTTCAGCGGTCCCCGCAGTCATGCCGCTTGTGCCTGGCGTGCACACTGGCCACCTGCGCCGGCGCCGTCGACCACTGCATGCCGACCTCACAGATTTATCCACCGCAGCAAGATACGGCTCGGCAGCAACTCGGCAAAGCATGGCGCCCCCCCCAGGCTACCAGAAGTCCTTGCCGTGGCGGGAAGATATATTGGCGCTGCTCCGCCGCTCGGCGCCATCCAAGATGCCGCCAACAACTGGCATGCGGGTCGAGCCAACATCTGAGGAAAGTCTTGGACCCGACGGCATCTTGCCTGGGGTCTGGCGCAAGCCTCAGGAAGCACTGCAGGGCAGATTGGTTGCCGCCACTAGACAGTCTGCTGCCGACATTGACTTCTCTAAAAATAGTTGGCTGTTGCCATCCCCACCTAGGCACGGCCGGCGTGCAGAACCTGCTGGGTAGTAGGTAAACTCAATCTGCTGTAGGCAAAACATCCCCACATTATGCCTATTTTGAGCTTTCACTTGGAATCACCTGGCTCGGCCTAGGCATATGAATGCAAAATGGCAATTTTAAGGGTGTGTGCAGCTGCTTGGAGGTTCTGATGCTCTCCTGTGTTTGTGACACCGCTGTGAATGGGCGCAGGGCGCGCTCAGATATTACCAGAGGCCATTACAAAGGCACTCTGGTTAGTGCCAAGGTGTACGATGACACAATGAGTATATCGACATCAGCAAATCCTGCTTGATGATTCACAAGCCATTGGTAGTGTTGCGCACCCAAACCTTGTGAGAATTTTCAAACGCTTGTCATGATCAGCATGCACGGTAGCTCACACCTTCACATGCGGTAAAATGACCAAAACTGAGGCCCTACCTAAACATATAAGCCAAGGGACTTCACATTGCCATATGTTCACAGCATACCTACGAGCATCTTAGATTGTAGCTCAGCAGGCAGGATCCGGTCCATGATTAACTGCACAGTACATCAAAACGGCACATAGCACTTTATATAGATTTTTTATTAGCTATGCACGGCATCAGCAGATAATTTTTCATTTAGCACTCGCCTAATTTGATAGCGTGATGTATATGCACTGCGGATAGCATGGCGCGGTATCTGTGCTAGTGCTTGAATAATTGGGGATGTTTGACAAGCTCCGCTCAGCATGCCAACTGCATGACGTATGCACATGGAGTCATGTTTGCAGTGTAACATGAGAACTACTAGAAACAAGGAATGCGAATACATACTGTCAATTTCATTGCCCGTGGCAGTGGTGGCATTCATGTGCATTAGTCAGAGTAGCGCATGGTAAGTATAGATAGTTACCTGGTGGTGACCTGGAGTTGTTCGGCTTCCTGTTTGGCTGTTTGCATGCTGAGCAAGACCTGGAGTAAATATGTTCAAGGTGAAAGCAATCATCGGAGACTCGGGGAGAAGGAGAGGGTGGGGGGGAGATAGCAATGCACTGTACGAGATGAATACATGGAATAGCTGGCTAGTGGGCGGTGCCTGTATTATGCAACATAATTACAGGTACCGTGTGACGATTGTATATGCGCGGTGCGTCGGTTCCAAGAATCTTCGGGACGTCCTACGTTTACTCGGGGTTGCCGGCAGCCTGGAGACTCCACGCGTCAGTTCGACGCTTGTCAAGCATCAGGTCAGTGACGGCCTTATTCATTTACCCGTAGGCAGCAAATTGAGGAGACTCTCAGGGAACGTGAGTGGAGCATCATCTATGAGCATTTCCCTGGCTGGGCCCTGGCTGTGTCAATGTTTCAACGTTGAGCCCTGCGAGAATTTAGGGGCATAGTATAGACAAGTAGTAAACCCTCAGGCATCATTCGATACCCCCACTCGTACTCTAGGCTGACGTAGTCGCTAGGACGCATTAAATGAGCGCAGTTGATATGATAATAATATTATTGCATGCAATGGTCGGTGCTTTATATTATGCTCGTATAGTGCCCGAGTACGTTACTTGTGATTTTCGCCGTAGTCGTATATTAAATCCCAAAATACCATCGTTTTTGAAGGGCTATTTGAATCCGCCTAATATTCGCTTCGATACCATGCAGACAACCTGTCATGTCGACGTACGCCGTGTTGATCGTGCGTACGAGCATTTATCGCCAATGGTGGGGCTGATGATATATCATTGGCGGGGAATGCTAGCACCATATACTGTTTAGTGGAAGGCGGAAATCAATAAAGTACTATACTAGCGAGGTCTGTAATTCACATATCAGTAGAATTATAATTACATGAGCTAGCAGTAGGAGGCGATATCGGAAATCACCAAAGAAGATATCAGTAGAATTTAAAGATGTGCTTTGTATACTACTCGCTACTCGCCGCGCGCGTGCAAGCTTACTCGTATGCGTGTACGGTCCTGCGGCAGTGCGCGCCACAAATAGAAACTACGCGAGCACCGCCGCCGCTGCGTCCCGGACTGCCAGCGCAAGCAGCCGGCGCCTTCCACAGCGCACCCACCTCAAACAGTCGGAGCGCACTTGCCCGGCTTCTCCAAACAGCCCGATACAGGGCCCTATCTCCCCGGGCTTACGGAATCTGGGAATATATACCGGAGGCTGTGGCGGTATGTCGCGGATGAGCAAGGCGGAGGCGGAGGCACTCGTAGGCCGGCGCATAAGAAAAGAGTTTGCGAACGGCTGGTTTGAGGGCGTCGTCGCCGCCTACAACTCTAAGCGGCGCTGGTACCACATCAAGTATAAGGTTGAAACCCACACGGGCGTGCCACTACCCTAACATGCCGACCGCCGGCTGACTTCTGCGACTTGCCCCCGCCCTCGCCCTAACCGGCCTTACTGGGCGTGGCGACGAACGGGGGGTTTTATCTCATCTCGCTGCTTAATGTTGTTTATTATCAACTCCACCTCCGCGGCGCCTATTCCGCGCACACTGTCGCCGCGCGTGGTAGTGGAGCCCGCGCATTCCGTGCCAGCCTTCCGGACCAGGCTCGCCCCTGTCTTTCTGCTGATGTTCTTTGTGCTGGCGCAGGACGGAGATGACGAGCACTTGGGGCCTGCGGAGACGCGGAGCCTGCTGTTGCCGAATACCTCGCGCGGTGCCTCGACCCCGCAGCAGCTCGTCGCAGAGATGGTAGGTCGCAGGGTGCGCAAGCGCGTCAAGGACGGCGATCTGGAGGGTGTTATTGGCGACTACTCGTCCAGGAAACGCCAGTTCCATGTCATGTACGAGGTACGGGGCCTGCTGGGCCGGCTGGGGCACGTGAGGCGGGGCGTCCGAACTGCGGTTCGCCCTTTCGCGGTTATTGATCTCACATGCAACCAGCTCTGTCCCTGTGGACAGTCCACCACCATTCCCCACCGCCTCCGAAAACCCCCAATAAACGAGATATGCTCTCCTGATTGCATCCACCTTTTCCAAAATACACACACAACTCGCGCAGCTATACCCGTCGCGGTCAGTGGCGCCGTACCACATATGCCAGCCGCTACCTGCCTGCCTGAGAACCACAGTTTTGCCACTTAACCATTAACCCCCCCCCCCCCCCCCCCCTCACCCCAGTATGGCCAGGCATGCCGTCTTTTATTATAAGAGCGCCCTTTCGAACATGCATACAGCACCTGGGTCCCTGCTCCCGGCCTATTGGAGACCCTGGCAAGACCGTTGACAAAAGCTTGCACGTTTTCGAGTCGGAAGTGACGGGCCAAAACTTTAGCACGATTCGCTGCACCGGCACAGTGATCTCTTATAAGTTGTGCTTCGATACCCGCTGGGACACTCATATTAAAGCTCCGAGCAGCAGTAGCAAAGCTTTCTTGCGCATGTTTGACGGCGTGCAAGTGTTGAAAGGTGGGCGCACATATTAATCAAGAAGTACTTTTGGGGGGCATTCTGACTTTGGATTGTTATCTTTTCGATTTTCTCATCTGCTGTTATAGGAAGTACCCCTATGTGTCCCAGCATCGCTTACTGGTATATGGACCGGCGCCGGCAATAAGAAGACAAGCAACGGCCTCAACACATACAGGGCGGAAGTAACAACTAACATGCGTACTCCCCATACGCTACGGGGGATTTTCTTCATTCCCTTTACTTGCTTTCCCGCGCCCCTTTTCTCCCCCCTCACTTCTTGTCCCCTCTCATTTGGCAGGATGGGACGGAGGATTTTCTCAGCTCTAAAGCGTCCCACAGTATGCTGGTGCCTGGCAACTCCAAGCCTGTGATTCCTGGGCAGGCACCCGACCTCATGGGCCGGAAGGTGCGCGTCAAGTTTGATTCGGACTGGTTTGTGGGGGTGATCGACCGGGACTCCGCCAAGCGCGGCTGCATCCACGTCACCTACGAGGTGCGAGCCGCAGGCCTTTTGAGCGTGACAGACGTTGTCGAAAGATTTCCATGTGCCAGGAAGGATTACTCACCCTCATGCTCCTGGTTAACCTGTACGTGTTTACACTCCCTTGCGGCATGCCGGCCTGATGTGCCCTTTGGCGCACTCGTAGGATGGCGACGCTGAGGACATGAGCATTGCGGAGGCCAGGCAAGTCTTGCTGCCGGAGCCCAAAAAGGCCGGCAAGACACCGCACAGCAAGACTCATGAGGCGTCAGCTATCGGGAGTAGCCGCAGCAGCAGCGGACAGCAGCCGGCAGCTGGAGGCGGTGCAGGCAGCTCCAAATCAAGGGAGGGTCTTGCGGTTCCGGGAAGTGATAAACAGGCAAAGACTCCTGCTGCGGATAAGGGCAAGCAAGCAGTTGTGCCAGTTGTGCCACAGCCGGAGCCGCAGACACCGGAGCGAAGCACGAGACAGAACACGTCCGCCAAGGAGCAGCCGCATTCGCCACCGGGCAACACCGAGCTGCGGATGCTGCTTGGCCCCGGGAATCAGGCAGAGGCCATCTTCAACGGGCAGGACGCAGCCGCCTCAGGCGACCAAGGAGCTGCTGACACCAGAGCGGAGGACGATGCAAAGCGTCCCTACCAAGGAGGAGCAACAGTCGCCACCAGGCAACACTGAGCTCCGGATGCTGCTCGGACCGGGGGTCAGGCAGAGGCCAGCTTCAACAAGCAAGTCAAAGCCTGCGCAGGCGACCAGCAAGGAGCTGCCAACCCCTGAGCACAGCAGCGCACGGCAAAGTTTGTCTGACAAGGACCCGCAGGAACTACCGGCCGGCAGCACTGAGCTACGAATGCTGCTCGGGCCGGGTGTCAGGCAAAGGCCAGCTTTTACGACCAAGACGCAGCCTCCACAGGCAACCAAGGAGGAGTCGCAGACATCTCCGGCAGGCAAGAGGCGTCCGGTGTCCGAAGCTGGGATGGAGCAGCAGATGCCCATGCGGAACACAAGGCACAACGTGTCTGCGCCTGCTGCTGACAGCGAGGTGCAGCTGCCAGCAAGAAAGGTGCGACAGAGCTCACCGACCCCTGACAAGGAGCAGCAGGGGGCAGCAGAGGGCCGCCCCCAGCTGGTGAAAGTGGTGGACAGGGGCCTGAAATCTCCAGGAGCGGACGGCGTGCAGGAGGCGCGCGTGGCCAGCACAAAGCAGACACTGCCTCCAGAAAGCGTGCAGCAGGCAGCAACGCCAACAGGCAGCAAGGAGCCAGAGCTGCCCCAGAGCGCGACAGATACGCAGGCACTTCGGGGGGCGCGGCAGGCACGGGCCCCGGCTGCAGCAAAGGCGCAGTTGCCTGAGTCTGCAGAGGAGGGAGCACCCGGGACCAGCAAGGAGTTGCAGCCGCCTGAGACCCACTTGGAGCCGCTGCAGCCACCACCTGGCGGTGGGCACCTGCCGGACGCTGGCGCTGCGCCGCAGTCACCTGGGTATTATGCTGGGACCGCTGTGCTGTTGCCTGGGGGGGCCACACCCCAGATGGTGCGTGAGAGCAGCAGGGAGCCTGGTTCATCCGCGCCTGGGCAGGCGCACCAGCTACCCAAGGCAGGCCCGGAGCCAGCTCTGCCTCAGCCTGATGCGGCGCACCACCCGGCTGAACCAGGCCCCGACAAGCCGGCGGCAGACTGCAGCAACGATGCTCGGTCCTCCATGCCCGGGCAGGATCCGAATTTGCAGGGGGCCAGGAAGGACATGCAAGCACCCGCAGTTCACGGTGCTCAAGTTCTGCCTACGCCTGCTCTGGAGCCGAACCAACCTGATTCTAGCGCGGACCAGCTGCGATCTGCAGCTCAGCAAGAGCCGCGGTTGACCGGAGCTGGGGCCGAGCAGCAGCATGCTGAGCCCGTGGAGGGGCAACTTCTGCCCGTGGCAGAGCGCGAGCAGAAGCAGCATCGCCAGGAAGCAACAAGATACAGCGCACAAGGAGGATCACCAGCCTTCCGCCACCACCAAGCAGGGCGGCTCGCCTGACGCTGTCGGCAGCCCGCAGGAAGCGTCGACCGCCGTGCCCCGTGCGTCAGGCAAGGATACCACCAATGCCGCCGCCGCGCCATCCGCGCCATCCGCCGCACCCCTCAAATTTGTTGCTGGCCGCTGGTCAGGCGCACCTGATCTCATTGGCAAGCAGGTGCGCGTACCGTTTGAGGAGGGTTGGTACATCGGCGTGATCGATGGCTACTCTGCCAGACGTGGCTGGGTGCACATCACCTACCAGGTGTGGCTCGTCACACCACATGCTGCCAATGTCCCCCTGACACATTACCTTGCCCATTTCCTTGCACATGGTCTGGGTCTTTCCAGATTTAGCAGAGGGGGAAGATGTCATGACTTAAGTAAACTTCTATTGGCTTGTCTCTGTGCCTGATTGGTGTATGGTTGCTTTTCAGGATGGCGACGACGAAAACATGAATGCCAAAGAAGCCAGGGCCAGGCTCTGGCAGGAAGGCAACGAGGCGGAGTACAGCCAGGCACCTCCCCCAGAGGCCGGACCCGCCAAGGCAGCAGGCCCCAAGAAGCGGCGCGGCAGGTGGCCAGGTGCGGCCGACAAGGCGGCGGCGGTAGGCGGGGATGCGGCGACCCAGGAGCGGCAGCTGCGAGGCACTGACAGCAAGCCCACACTGCGAGCGCCCAAGCGCGCCAAGCTGGAGGATGACTCGGCCGCCAGCCTGCCGGACGGTCCAGTCCCGCCCAAGAAGAAGATGGGCAGGCCGTTTGGCAGCAAGAACAGGGCGAGGAGCTTGACGATGGTGAAGCGGAGCAGTAGCCGGCGGAGCACCAGTGCCGATCCAGCCTCGGCGGCCGGCCAGGGAGAGGTGGCGCCGCCCAAGAAGCGCATGGGCCGTCCCCCAGGCAGCAAGACCGGCATCAGCCTGGAGCGCGTCAATCCGCCCCTGAGCGGCCGGAGGGGGCGGGTCACGCGATCGCCAGCCAACCCCGAAACGGCGGGGCCGAGCCGCGGCAGGGGCAGGCAGGCCGTGGAGAAGGTGCTGAAGCGGCGGCCGGGCAGGCCACTTGGCAGTAAGAACAAGGCAAAGGTGCGCAGCCCAGGAAAGCCCTCCGAGGTGTTTGGACCCCCAGCCTTGTCTTGTGCTAGTGCCGCCAGCGTGCTGTGGTGTCGAGAACGTGGACCGGCAAAGGCAGATGGTACGATGCTGGGACGCCGCCCTGCGCTAACTTTTGTCCGCTGTGTGCCTCTGCCACTCTTAGCTGCCGATCAAGAGGGGGCCCGGCCGCCCCCCGGGCAGCAAGACCGGAGCCAAGCAGCCTCGTGTTCAGAAGCGAAGGGGCAAGAAGCAGCTGGCGGCAGAGGAGGTGGAGGAGGAGGCGGGAAAGGAGGAGGAGGAGGGAAAGGGGGACGAGGAGAAGAAGGAGGAGGACGAGCAGCCCGCCAGGCGGAGGATGGGCAGGCCGCCCGGCAGCAAGACCAAGTCCAAGATCGCGAGGCGCAAGGAGAAGAGCAGCCAGGAAGCCGAGCGCACGGAGCCACGTCCGTCAGCTCTCGATGCGCTCATGCAGGCGACAGCCATGGCCAGCCCTGCCGCCCCCAAGGTCAGGAGCCAGGGGCCTGTCAACTGCCGCTGCGGAGCAGGGATGGCGTCCTTTGCTATGCCCTTTGGCAGCACCACCCCCATCTGGTGCAAAAACTGCCCTGACCGGCCTTCAGAGGCGGTCAAGGTGTTGGTGCGCCACCACAGCAGGAGCGTGCCAAGCCCCGCGGCAGTGAGTGAGGTGCGCGCTCCAGCGCCCCCCCCCCCCCCCCCCCCCCCTTTTCCCCGGCTTTTTCGTCTCTATCCCAATGCCCTTGATACTGGTAATTGCCACCCAGAGCCCTCTCCCCTTCAATCCCTTGACCACCTCAGACTAGTTCCGAGAGCAGACCAACGCTCCTCGTCAGCCCTCATCCTCTTCTCAGTCGTCTACAAGCAACATCATCTGCAGGAGTCTCGACATGCATCCAATTTGTTGGCGTCCATGCTGGACCCGTTCTGGGCATAGCATACCCTGCGTCTTCGTTTGCCACAGCGCTCCCCTCCTCCCTTTTTCTGCTCAACGCTCAATACCGCCAGCAACGACTACGTTGATGGTGATAACCGCGCTGAGGGTGAAATGGCCTTTACCGACCGACTCGAAGAAAATCCAAAATAAATGGGAAATTGCGGGGGGGGGGGGGGTCGTATGTAGCACTTTTGTCTTAGCTTTGATTTGAGACCATGTTAATTAATTGGTAAGTTTTTGAGTTCAATAGCCGCTGGCACTTTTAAATTTTGTATTTGTGTGGATAGGTTGTGCCCAATAAGTACTCACTGTTGCTATTCCAGGGTGGTGCTGATGTATGCCTGGCCGTGTCAGTAGCTGAGCTGCAGGGGAGGGGGAGGGGGCGGGGGGCAAGACCCACCCAGCTTCCTTGGCGTTGCATTGTACTCACTTTCCCCCTGGCCATCTCGCGTGCTCAATGCAGCCGTCGCAGCCCGACGGGCCACACATTGGTGCCGCGCTGGTTGGCAGCCGCGTCAGGAAGCGCTTTGGCCATGTGTGGCATGAGGGTGTCATCGACGACCGCGCCGTCCAGCCAGGCTGGCTTCATGTGACCTACGAGGTGAATGACCCCATCCCGCTCCTGCACTCTCCGAAGCAGCTGACATTCCCCAGCACCCAGTCAATGCTGCAACGGGCTCTCAGTCGACGCCGCACCTTGTGAATGTTCCCCAGCACTTCGCCTCGTTAATTGCCGCGCTGACATTCTGTTCAAATTTGGAATGTTGCACCGTGGTAGGATGGGGGTACTGAGGAAGTGAGTCTGACCGAGGCCCGAGAGATTCTGCTGCCTGAGCCTTGTGCTCAGACGGCGGTGGCTCCGCCGCAGCCACCCCAGACGAAGTCGCCCCCCACTGAGAGTGGCAGCAAGCAGAAGAGGCCCCGCGCGCACTCGCCCCAGCTCCGGTGGGGAGCCAAGAAGATCCGGTCCGGCTTGGTGCATCCGGCGGAGCCAAGCTTCGAGCACGACGCGGCGTTCCTTGCGCCTCTAATGGCGGCGCTGGAGGAGGCGGCCGCCAGCGACGACTACTGAGTTCGCATTCCTTTCCGCCGCCCAAGCTTCGCCGCCCGCCTTCGCCGCTTCGCCCGTGCAGCGTTGCTGCCACACGTGCATCCTAGGTACATGGCTCTGCCGGGGCCCTTTGCTGTGTGGCTCACGCGTGGCGGTCATGCGGTGGTACTTGGCGCCCACTCACCTATCCAGATGTGTACAAACCCTCCCGCGGCATCAGTGCTCATGTGCCGCGCATGACAGCCGCCTCTGCGCGAGGGCCAGTGGAACGTAGAGCGGCTCAAAGTTGCTAACCATGGTGACGAGTGACATGTAACGGCTGACACCAATGCCCACCCAGCAACGGCTGGTCTGACCTGTGGAGGGCGGGCGGGTATGACAGCGGAGTTTGATCGGCCATTAAAATGTTACAGAGCTGGTGCCCAAAAGCAGCACATTCAAAACAAAGCAGCTCTATGAATTTTGGTGCATTGCGTATTCTCTGTTCATGTTGTGCTGGTTGTCTTTTGCGGACAGGTTTGAACCGCAATGGTCAATGATGCATAGCGGCCATGACAGAGCTTTTTACTCGTGTGCCTCAGAAGGTGCGTAAGAAAGAGGCCGCGTTGGCGGCGAATCCGCCGGTCAGCAGGCACTCGTTTCCCAGTAACCGTGACAGTCCAAAAGCTCCCCGCCAGCACGTCTTGGAACAGGACCGCCCTGTGCACGCGCGGGACCGACACCAGGCTGGCCGCGCGCGTGTTCATGGTGAAAAGGCCGCCCTTGAGAGGCGCGCCATTGCAGGACAGCTGCAGCGTCGCAAACTCCAGCGACTCTGAGACAAAGAACTGCGCATGCCCAACGCCCTGGGGGTCGAAGTTGATGACGTGAGCCATGGAGTACTCGTCATTGTAGTACTCCTCGCCGCCTTCGCTGGAGGCCGGGGACAGCAGGAACGTCTTCCCGTTGGAGTTGGCAAGGTTCATGTCCCTAGTGCCCTCAAAGATGTGGATATCTACAAATGCGTCGGCCGTCAGACCCCAGGCGGCGCTGATGGCTGCGCCGGTCAGGCTCATGGTGCCCCCCTGGTAGACGTTGCTGCTCACGGTGTCGCCGTTGATAGTGCTGGAAGCGGTGACGGACTCAGCAGAGACGGCACCAGATGCAGTGATGGCGCTGCCCCTGACGTCGCCCGAGACGCTCACAATGTCGCCAGCGGCGCTGAGGGAGCTGCCGGCGATGCTGCCAGTGGCGGTGACGTTTCCAGAGGCGATGATGGTGACACCGCTGATCGCCCCGGCGGAGGTGATGGAGCTGGCAGCGCTGATGTTGACCCCGTGGATGTCTGTTGCGGCAGTGAGGGAGTCGCAGGCGATATGGCCGCCAACAGCCATGGAGCTGGCGCTGATGTCAGTGTCGATGGTCAGGGAGGAGCCAGCAATGGAGCCCGAAGCGTTGATGGTCGTTCCGCTGACGCTCCCAGAGACGCTCACAATGTCGCCAGCGGCGCTGAGGGAGCTGCCAAAGATGGAGCCAGCGCTGGTGACGTTTCCAGAGGCGATGATGGTGACACCGCTGATCGCCCCGGCGGAGGTGATTGAGCTGGCAGCGCTGATGTTGACCCCGTGGATGTCTGTAGCGGCAGTGAGGGAGTCGCAGGCGATGTGGCCGCCAACAGCCATGGAGCTGGCGCTGATGTCATTGTCGATGGCCAGGAAGAGGCCAGCAATGGAGCCCGAAGCGTTGATGGTCATGCCGCTGACGCTCCCAGAGACGCTCACAATGTCGCCGGCGGCGCGGAGGGAGCTGCCGGCGATGCTGCCAGCGGCGGTGACGTCGCCAGAGGCGATGATGGTGACGCCGCTGATCGCCCCGGCGGAGGTGATGGAGCTGGCAGCGCTGACGTTGACGCCGTGGATGTCTGTAGCGGCAGTGAGGGAGTCGCAGGCGATGTGGCCGCCAACAGCTATGGAGCTGGCGCTGATGTCAGTGTCAATGGCCAGGGAGGAGCCAGCAATGGAGCCCGAGGCGTTGATGGTCGTTCCGCTGACGCTCCCAGAGACGCTCACAATGTCGCCGATGGCGCTGAGGGAGCTGCCAAAGATGGAGCCAGTGGCGGTGAGAGACGGCAAGGTCATGTCGCCGTGGGTGCTGATGAAAGCCTCGCCAATGTAGAGCGCGCTTGTGCGCAGCGTGGTGAAGTTGCCATACGCTGCGCTCATGTTGGCGGCCCTGGCCTCTCCGAGGGATACAGCATGGCCGCTGGTGATGACGGCGAAGTTGCCAGACACTGCTTCTACAGTGTCGCCCTTGATTGCTCCGGTGGCAGAGACGGACGCAGCCTGGATGTGACCGGACACCTCGACGGAGTCGCCGTTGAGGGTCGTGACATTCACAGTTGGTGTGGACAAGGACGAGCTGATGTTGACATGCCCCGCCCGGAAGGACAATCCGTCGGCTGTGATGCTGCTGACGCTGAGCGTGCTGAAGCTTGCGTCGGTGGCAAGCATGGATCCTCCTGTGACGGCGCCTGTGGCAGCAGATACACCACGTACTCAGTTCTTGCTCAGCCTCTCGTATCAAGAACGTGCAAGCTGAAATGGGCCACATGTATTATCGCAAATAGTGCTCTATACCGAAGTCGCAGCATACAGTCTGCTTGAGGATCATTAAAAACTGCTTTACTGTCGAATTTGCGTTCCGAAAATCGTGGTTTGGACTGTGACTGTCATATCTAAACTGAAACAGCGCCTATCGCTATACGTACGTTTGTATATACTACACAAGTATTTGAAAGTGCGTATCCTTTTCTGCGTGCGCTACATCTGTATTCAACATCATATCCGGCGACCCGGTCCACGGAGCGTACCGCCAAAGCGGCCAGGGCGGGCACTCACCAGCAGAAACTGAGCCCGTAACGACGGTGTCACCAACAATAGTCAGGGCCAAGCTCTCAGCGACGCTGCCTGGCACGATGGACACGAGACCCGAGATTGTGCCGGCCTCCATTGTCGCGACGCCGTCGCTCACAATGGTGGATGGTGGCGCGGTGGCTGACGGCGTGGTGACGAGACCAGAGAGGACACCGGACAGGTCGATAAACCCGTTCTCGTCTGCGACCAGCGCCTTCAGTGGCTCCACTTTGCCGGGTGTGAGGCAGGTGACGTAGTCGCGCTTGAAGAATGGAAGCCTGGGGTTTCCAGAGACACCGGAGCCCCTGGGTGGCGTCCAGCACTTGCCAGCAAACCCTGGAGGCATGGGGTCGGAGCCGGAGTCTTCTGGTGGCCCACGTCCACTGCCAGGCCGCCTGGGGGAGAACGAGCCCAAAGTCGCTGTCGTCGCCGGAATGGATAGAATTGTCGTTTCCGTCGTTGCCATCGTCGTCGTCACCGCCGGGCCTCCCTTTCGGACTTTTTGGAGAGGAAGCATTGTTCTTGAATGGGCCGGCCGTATCGTCCTGCTTCGGCGGCTTCGCCCCGAATCTCGATTCAACGAATGTTGGCATCAGTAGAGCAAATACCACCAGAATAGCGATAAGCTGGCGAGACATCATCTTTCAAATCAGATATGTGCCACCAGTCCCGTGTAGCCGTATGCGTGGACGCTGGGGACGGGTTCTACGCTGGGATTGACGGATTGTGATGTCAATTCTGGTGCACTCGGGCTATTATTGAAGTCGCTCGGGCAGCTTCGATTGCACGCGGAGCTGCCGTGCTGCATCTGACGCCCGGGAAATTTACTGTACTGTACGGTGTACCTGATGCTGCTGCGTGCTGCGGCCATACGGTGGCGCTGACGAGCGCACGAGGTGTCGAGGTGAGCAGCTGCGGTGAGCCGTGAGCAGCTGCCGCGGTGAACAGCTGCGGCCGCCCCGGCGTTTCGCTGCCGCCCCATTCCGGTACTACAGGTACGATAAATAAACGTACCCTGTAGCGCAGATCGCGGTCATCTGCTGGCTGATGGTGCTGATAGTCGCTCGCGACTAATGCCGCCGACGATGCGGCTGTGGCGTCGCGTTATTTGCGCGGTTTGTAGTCGCAATAATGATGAGATGCCGCGCAGCGCAATATTAGTATTATATAGCTACCTGAGCTTGCTACCCTATACCTACAGTGGGCATAGCTCGCCGCCGTCATTATCGGATCAAAGGATTATCGGCCCATATGGTGTTCTAAAAAGGCTATATGTACAACTAGGACAGCGCGATGAGCAGTGGTACTATATGTACACCTTTCCATGTAAATACGGTGTGCGAATTCAATCGACATGCTCATGGGCGTGCACACAGTGAAGTCATGCGCGCGTGCATGAGGCATGTTACGCAGGGTCGTACGGCTTGTCCCATAGAGGGGAAATTACTGCCGCGATAGCGCGATAAATCATGTATTGCCCTGCGGTAGCCGCTGCCGTCAACATCGCTTTAATTTAGGCAAAAGCAGAGCTTCTAGCTCGCAATAGCGCACTAATAGGAGCTTCGAAACTATAAATAGCGCCATCCATGTGCATCCCGCCACATGAAATACCACTGCCCCCGCATTCATACCACATCGCCATTTGTATGATCATAATTAACTACAATCCACCATTTGCGCATGAAATGTGGTCGATCATTCATAATATGGGACGACAAGCCCCATGTATCGATTACACTGATTTACGGGCAATGAAATCATGGACAAATGTTATTGTGATCGTTGCATGCGCAAGCGGGAAAGGGTTCACGCGCCTCCCTTGCCACATGGCGAAGCTTTTCGGTAGTGCATGGCCGCATGCCTATACAACGTGGCTATCTTGAGCCGAGTGGCACGGGAATAGCGTACATTTTAATGCGTCGACGATGCTCGTGGAAGTAATGTTGTGAAAGGGGATCCGGCATGGCGGCCGTGGAAATCGCTCGAGGGGGGCATGTGCCAAGCATGAGTGGTCCGAGCACGAGAATAACACCCAACACACTCTCACGGCACTGTATATTTGTTAGGTTTGAAATCAAATTGGCGTAAACTTCCACGCCGCCAATGTGGTGACCACACGCGGTCATCAAAAGCGCCATATCTTGACCTATGACTTTCAAACATTTGGAAAATGCGGCCTATCAGACCTCGGACAACCATACCGCTACTGAAGGAATTTTAGTGGTAGTATTGTTGAAAAAAATAACCCATTTCAACACCGTGAGTTTGAGAATTGCACCACATGGCAGCACTGCATTCCATTGGCGATGGTCCCAAGATCCGCGCCATATCGTGCACGGGCGCATGCCACTATGGACCCAACCCAGCCAACAATGCCTTAGCCTCTTTGCTGAAATATTTCCTCACCCATCCATGGCCATGCGTGCCATCACCATACAATTGTTTATGCGTGCGCGGCGGCACGTGCGGGGCACGAACCTTAGTAACCCAATTGTTATGAGGGTATTGGAAACACCCAGTGTGGCGCAAGTCCCACTCGTGTCGGACACTTTTTAGGGCCACAAGGCGTGCTTAAACTCTATGGTGATAAAGACTGAACGTAAATGTGCAACATTACAGGGTTTCGTGGCGTTATATATAAATTAATGCAGCTACCCAACTATTCGTAAACTCAGATTCGGCGACGAAGGGTCCAAGGACTTCTGTGGAGGGGTGATTAAACGAGTAATTGAAAACTGCGGTGGCATCCTGCTTTAGGCTGGCTTGGGCATATGAGCTGGGTGTATGTTGGACGCGCCTTCTCAAGCTCGCAGTAGGGGTAGGCTCTTATCTTCGGTTAACAATCGGCCGCCTACATGCAGCCCCAACTACTACTACTACTACTACTACTACTACTACTACTACTACTACTACTACATACCAACACAACCCACACCTCCCCCCGCCCTCTCCCTATATGCAAGCATGCCATGTGTATGTCGGCTTGTCCATCTACATGCATATGGCTGCAAACATGGTGAGAGCGTCATATACATGCGTCTATATTGGCATTGGAGTCCGTGCGTGTATACGCAATAGTCTACCCACGCATCGGAAACATGCGTTATCAAATCATCCAATTGCATATTACCATATTTAAGTGGCCGCGGGCCACGACTTAAGTTTGACGATGATGACAGATGCAAATGGTTTTGACATAATTGATTCCTATGTGGCGAACATACTTCTCCGCCGCTTTTTACGGTGTTAAGAGAGTAGTACTTTATTCCCGCGTTGGAACCCGCGTGGATAAGGTCGCCGGAGACAGTTCTCTACGGAGTAGCCGCCGCAACCATGGCCTACCCACCCACCACCGACTCAGCCGCCGGCATCGCGCCGCCGCACCCCGCCGACACACCAATCGCTCCAGCAACCATGGACCAAGGCATGCAAAACGCGCCCCGGTGCCGGCCGCGCCGGTCCTATCGCGGGCCAACGTGGCCACAGCCCGCGAAATCCAGCCCTTCCGACGACTACCTCGCCCTAATTAATTTTCCGGGCGCGGCAGCTCCGCGGCTGCCGCCGCACTACCCTCGCCCACTGGCTCTTCCGCCGCAACTGACACTGATGGGCAGACCGAGAGGGTACCCCGAGTCTCCCTACGTGTCGCTGATCCACAATGACGCAGTGAAAGCCGGGCATCTTATCGACGCTGCCAGCCGCGCCGAGACGGAGCGGCGACTGGTAGCAAAGATCGACCCGTGTTGGGGCTACGCCCCGAGCGCCGGCCGGCTCCGCGTCTGCACCAAGCCGCTGCCCTTCTTGGCGCCTAGGCACCAAGGTGCCAGACAAACCCGCCGCGTGGCGACTACCGGGCCGGTGAAAGTACCGCTGCCGCGCGAGGGCACCCGCCGGGTCCTTTTGCGGCAGACCGATGACGGGGAAACTATGTCGGAGCTGCTCCTCATCGACCATTACCAACTCCCGCTACAGCCCCGAGTGGACTCGGAGGACCCGAAGATGGACGGCATCGAACGGTTATCCCACGTCGTGTGGTTCGACATCCCACAGATGTCGGGCCTCACGGGAGAAGAGATCACCACCCGACACCTCGTCGACACCCTCCTGAAGCCCTATACGAGGCGGAGGGCCTAGGGGGAGTCGAGCCGCAGGAGCTTAAAGCCACGCTGCGCGACGCCGCGAGCGCAGCGTGGGAATTCTATGACCACGCCGACAACCGTGCCCCGGACGCAGAGGTCCGCCTGCCTCCATCATGCCTTTTGGAGTTGCAGCTGGATCAAGTTCATCTCCAAGACTCCGCCGCACGCTACGTCTGCCCGAGTGGAGGTAGCATCGGCGCAGGCAGATCATGCGCCAACGGCCTATCTGGAGGACGCCCTTCTCTATATCCCCGGCCGCATGGGCCGCAGAGAGTGGCCATTGCTTGTCAGCGGCGAGCGGCCAAGCGCGGCGGCCGACGGTAACAACACTACGGAGGAGTGTGCCGGCAAAACATTTCCCGTATGCTATAGGGTGCCGGCTCCCGCTCTCTGGCCTCGATTGCCACCCCCCCCCCCCCCCCCCCCCCGGTCGGAGGAGGTGGAGATGGCGCGAGCAGTAGCGGGGGCTCTCGATTATTGCTTCAGCCGAGGCTGCATGCGGCAGATGCGCATCGCAGCGATAATGAAGCTCATAGCCGACGAGGGCCTAGACACGGCGGCCTACTCTCACACGTTCGACCTTCGGCCCTCGGGGGCAAGCAGCGAGATAACCGTCATGGTGGGGGCAGATACCGCCACGATCGGCGACGCGCGACGCGACGGCGACGCGCGCAAATTCGTGGTGGCCTTCAAGTCGCCCATTGTTGTCATTCTAGCGGTGCAAGCTCACCACATCCGTTTAGCCTGGAGCAAGATCCGCACGGCCCGGTCTCCCTCGGCGTGCGACACGTGCCGGCGATTCAACCCGGCAAAATCGCGCCGCCAGAGCCGGTGCATCCTTCTATGCATGCCAACTCGGTCGGGCGCGCGAGTACTCGTTGACGGTGCCGTGAGCTGCTGCGTGCCCCGGCCGCTGGCGTGAAACGGGATGGTATTTTCATCATGGCAATCCGAGACAACCACGGCAGCAGCTGGCTTGGGCTGAAAACTACCCGAAACGATTCGGCCGCAGACCTCCCGTCCCGGGCGATTGCCCAACTTCACCGTCTACAAGCGATCGAGGTGCCCGCTAGCTCGGGCGCCGTGGGGCGCGCCCCGAGGAACGGCCCAACCGGGCCGCCACAACGAGTGGTGCCTTGCACGCAGTCGATATGAACGAGCCCCCCCCCCCCCCCCCATGCCTCGACGACGATATACCGGCTGCCTCCCTCCAGGAGGTAGTACAGTACCTCGGCGGCAGTACCGGCCCTACGACTACTACTACTCCGGAGGTCAGCGTCGACTCGTCCGCGGGCGGCCTCCCGAGGACGGGCGTCCGTGGAGGCGAGTCCTTGGAAGACCACCTCCTCCGAGTGGACCTTCTGGCGGAGGTGAGGGCGGTGGTCCACCGCCAGGAGCCCGTCGAGCAAGCTGAGACTAAGGCCGTAATCCTCCATCTAGATGGGGGCGGCGCGCTACCGGAGCTTCGCGCCGAGAGCGGCGGCGCGGCGGCATGCACTACGGTACAACAGTTGGCCGTCATTTTCGACGGGTGTGCCGCACACGCGGCAGCCCGGATAACCGGCGCGACTACCGACGACGAGCCACAAGGGAGCCCGCCCCTCTCCCCGGGGGAAGCCAACAACCCGCTGGGGCAGCCTTTCACGCAGCGACCCCGACCGCCCCTGAGCCCGGCATCTACGACGCTGCCGGCGGGATGCCTCGCCTGCCTGCTCAGCCGGAGCGTCATAGCTCTGCTGGTGGGGAAGGGACGGAAGGGGAATAAGCGCCTTTGGGGCGTCCTAGCCTCACCCGCCGGGATAGCGGGCGGTGGTTATCATTAGGAGGGAGACTGACGGATTTGTATGGGGCCCTCAGAAGCACAAGGAATGTCCGCAAGAGAGGAATAGGGTACATGTAGGGTCGGGGAGGGGGTGTACAAAAATCAGTAAGGAAAATCAAAGGAAGCGGGGTCCGCCCGTTAGATGAGGGGCCTGGCCTTCACATGGTCTACTGTTCAATAAGTGGACCTTATGCGGGTTCGTGCCGCGGGGCCGTAATACAACTGGTATGTGTATCATCAAAGATTACACGGGAAAAGAGCTGTAAGTAAATACATTGTGGCGATGTGGCCGCGCAAGGTAGAACCACGAGCGCAGCGGGATGCAATGTTTGCGTTTGGCCGTCGTCTGCAACGCGGTACCCCATGACCTATCCGCTGCCATGCACACATCCACAATGCACACATGTGTAACCACATGTGTGAATTCCGACGACCGCTGCCCTCGCTGCAATATGACACGCTGGACACCCGAGTCACTGCGCCACCCGCACCCCGCCACGCATAAACCGCGCAAGTTGTACTACGACTTCAACGTTTGTGAGGTGATGCACCCCCTTTATTCGTTTGGCCCCACTCGACGGCATTTTCAGCGCATAGCGTAATTGCCTCGTCGACACTGAAGTGGCTCGCTTCAATGCCGTTGGAGCCTGCGAGCGAGGCTACTGCGCAAAGTGGGTGTCCAGCTGCTCTTGGTTCCTAAGCCAATGGATTGATTGGACGTGAATTGATGCACGCCGAATAATGATGTATCCCATCACGATTTTGCCTTGGTTGGGGGCAAGGTGGAAGTGCGACATGTGAATTGGTTTCGCTTTTGAATAATAAACTTAACTTGCAGGCGGTATTGCCACCAATCGACACTGCTCGATTACATGAATAATATCTGATGGGGAGAGGAGGCAGTGGCCACTCTACAGATATGTATGCATACATATCTACATAATTATCTTGTAGATGCAGCAAGTGGTTTCGGGGGCAAGCGACCCACCATATACATGTCGTGGACGCGGTGGAGGCAGGGACGGCGGCGTGGGCGGGCGGGGCGCCTAACACAAGTCATTTTAAATGTTAAGTTGGCCCAACCTGCGATGTGTTGTCGATGTGAAAATTGCCTAATTGCGGACTTTGGGTCTCTAGTCGGTGCGTTGCGTTATGAAATAGAAAGTGGACGACCTGATCGGCAAATTTCGAAACTAATACACATATACAGCATCACGTACACAACACCCGCGCATTTTGAATTTTGATGCTATATTGCACATAATACACTAATACAAGCAGCGCGGAGTCGGGGAGGCAGGGAAGAGGAGGTTTGCTTTTTTGCGCGAGTGTAACTCCGGCCGACGCCACCGCGCGTCTTCCGTGTGGTGACAAGAGCAAAGGTGGCAGTCTGCTTGCTGCTGCCGCGCTAATATTAATCATTGAATAGCTAGGCTGAAGAAGACCGCAGTCGCCGAGGGTGACGTCTTGTCGCCAAGGTGTTTCCCGAATCTCGAGGAAATCTTCGTTGTAGGTACGTATATCGACGGCGTTGCACGGCTGTGCATATATTTTTTCATGCCCCCGCAAAAGTGCACTCATACCGGTACACATTGAGCGAGTTATTGGCTGAAATGCAGTAGAGAACGATCGCTGTGTGCGTGGTATGCAGATTCGGATGAATTCCATGAATGTTTACATCACGACGTGATCCCGGTAAGGAGGTTGTCCGCTATACATGCGGCTATGTGTGCGTGCACATCGGTGGCAAGGGAGGGCATGGCTGCTGCGGCGACCGCGGGCGGGAGCTGAGAACCGCCCCAACAGAACGGAATTCCTCACGCGGTGGCGATGGGACGATGGCCGGGCCAATGCGGCCGCGGCGCGCGGACTTCGCGCTTGCTGCACGCCTGACATGGAGAAGTGGCAAAAAAAATACTTACTATTCCAAGATCTCTGTCAGGGTGCATGAGGCGGCTTTGTCGGAGACTGAGGCATACGTGGGAATGAGAAGATGCGTGTCGGGAGCACGAGTAGGACGAGTTGGTTGGTGCTGTAAGTATACATAACACGTACCATACCGGGCAAGCGAGTGAAATGGCATGAAATGTGAGCTTACAGAGGCAGTTTCGGCTAAATGAAAGTACACAATTCATTACATTTGAAGCAATACCGTTATGTGGTTATGTTATGTGCCTATATGTAGCACGGTAATAAGGTGTCGCTACTCGTCAAACCGGCACCTCGTACCGCGACCGATAAGGAATTATATGAGAGCTTAGCATGTACATGAAGAGACGACAGGGCGTCCGTGCATGTGTTCGTAAACATTCATGATGTGATGAATTCGTTGTATATGTTACTTCAGTCATGATGCGGTCTGCTTGGCCCCGCTTGTCCATCATTTGACATGCGTGCCCATTTGACTGTCGCAGTTGGTGTATCGATGTACTTTTCTGCTTACCTTGCGTGTGTAGTCCGGTTGTCGGCCACGAGTTTATAGTTTCTCCAACGCGTTTCGAATGGAGCGAATATCCATTTCTACGGCGAGCGACAGATCGACGCGGCATATAATCATATGTGTTTTCAGCGCTACCCCGATATGTAATATATACGATGAAAGCTCAATTATGTGGCCGGCGCGCAGAACTAACGAAGAACTCGCGCTCCGAAACCATGCTCCGAAACCAAGTTGTATGGCTCCCCAGCCCCCGGGCGGCACACATGCTGTGGGCGGCTATTTTAGCGCGATGAGCAGCGCTGCAAATTTCCGCTATCATTTTTCTGCTCCCTGCGCCGTTGCGCCGACCCCGCGGGGAGTACAGTATAGGGCTCGTCACCTCCCATAGCACCGCCCGGAGCAGTGCTGCCACCTGGTCCACCGCTCGTACTCGCGGTAAACCGTCCCAAGTCGCGTCCACCAGCGGGCTGGGCGGCTGGGGATGGGTTTGAACAGTTCCGCGATGAGTACGGCATGACGCACGACAGGCAGCATCCTCAGCGGCCCCCACTCGCCTCCTGCAGCTGCTTGCGCGCTTCTGCTCGCGAGGTCCCGGCGTCAGCCCTGAGGGGTAGCAAAGCCTCCACAGATGCTCACCCTTCCCGATTATGTCTGACGGCGTGTCAGGCACGCCATACTCTTATAACGCCGTGCCAGAGCACGCTGCCCACTTATTGCTGTTGCTGGCGCGCCGAACTCGGCAGCGACCCAACTACGTTTGCGCCCGCCGGGACGACCGACCTACCCTTGAGGCCTGGTTTAGCTCAGTCGTGAGTGATCAGTTGTAGTTAACTAACATCAACGAGCACTAGTCGACTGGATGCCTACACCCGTTAAATTCGAATCAGTCACAGGCTTCAATCCTGCCGAGACCTGCTGATGATAGCGGCGGCGAAGTTGTAAACACGCGAGACTGTCCGCTTGTCATCGCGCCACCGGCAGCGTCACTCGCCATGATTCCCATGAAGGCACGTAAGGCGCAACCGATCGACAGCAAGAGCTCGCGGGTTTACGAGGCAGCTCCAGGAGCCGCGGCAGGTCGCGGACGGGCATCTCGGCCTGGACATGTCCATCAGAGCCAGGCTGGAATATTCCCGAACGGGCGGATGGCGTCCCGATGCGCTGGACATGCCAACGGTGGTGTGCACGCTCCGGTCGATCGGCGCAGCCGTTATGCAGCTCGAGCTGAGGAACGGCCGCTGCTCCATGACCCGCCTGGTAATTATCGATGACCTCAGCAACCCTCACCCTGAGGCTGACAACGTCGATGCAGCAAGCGTCCTGCGGACTCTGCCGCAGCTGCCTGCGCTGTAGCCATTGGTGCTCGACGCGGGGGGCGATGTCGTGGAGTTTGTGCAGGTCGTCCGCAAGGGCCTGGCGCCTCGCACCCCCGGCAACTCCTTCCTGGAGGTGGTTGCGGGTGCCGGCAGAGGACTCATTGGTGGCCATTCCGGCGGCAATGAGGTGACGGATGTCCAGACACTGCGGAGCAGCTGCAGGGCTTGTACGCGGGCCGGCAGCTGGTGCTGAGAAAGAAGAAGCCGTGTGATATATGTATCCCTGTACCTGTTTGCAAGAGCGCCGCCTCCTGGATTCCTCGAAGATTCTAACTTCGCCGTGGAAAAGCTTTTGATATTGAATGATGTGAGGGTTTGTGAGAAACAACAGAAAGGAGAGTGCAGACAGGGATGGAAGCCCTCCGCACGGCAACAGCAAAGGCAGATGTATTGAACAGCTAATATTTACAACATCATGTAATTCAAGGAAATATGATAGAATAGACTGGAATGGACTAGAGTAGGATACAATGGACTAGACTAGACTAGAGTAGAATAAAATATTTTACATCTGTGTTAACATATGCACATAGTATCTCGGAGGGCTTCTCTGCTTTCCGACACTCAACTGGGAGCTCGTGGTTCCCTTACCTCTCAAACCAACTTTGGCTCCATGAAAGGCCGCGGCCCCTCTATGGGATATCTCGTATGTTATACGTTTTTAAATTCTAAACCAGACGCTTTTTTATTCCAAACCGGACACAGTGGCAGAGTGATGCCGTATCAGTGCATACCGCAGCACGCCCGTGACAGCTATCGGGTAATAACACCAACGCGGCTCTGGGCCAGTGTGGGACAGGCGTAGCGACAGGCGTAGGCGTGGGAAGCGCTCAGAGCGGAAGAGCTGTGCTTGCAGAAGTGGCCCGGGGGAGGATCCCGCCGGCAAAGCTAGTGGAGCGATACAGCAGCGCCGCGCGCACGCGGCCGTTCAGCTCCTATTATTACCCCCAACAACTAGGAATGTGAAACGATCAGCAGTGTACGTGATTTCAACATCGGGGCATCATGGCTGCTTCGCACAGGGCTACCAGCACTGTCAAGCAATAAAATACCAGCCATTTCCTGGCAGGATGCCCACCACAATAATGGCATGATCCCACCTAGATCCCATCACGCTTTTGTATTCGTAAACAACTCGTGGCTCCGACACCAGCGCAGATCGCCGCTGCTGAGCGTACACACCCCACAAGGGATCAAGCCCATGTACAGCCTTTTTCATTATCGAATAGGAACACATGTGTTCACACTGTAGGCCAGCATCCAGGCGCCAGCCACAGCGCGCCGGGGTAGGTGCCTCTTGATAAGGCGGATTACACGCATGCAGCGCCCCGCAGGCCAACCGCCGCCGGCGCCAGCGCCCGCTGACAACGCGTACCCCGTCGACGGGGCAGAGATGAAAGGCGTATATACCCCAGCTAGGTATACAGCAGCCTAACGGTGCCCTTGTCAATAATCCCCTCTACCCTGGAGGGAAGGGGCAATGCAAGACAGCGGGCAGCGACCTCCCCTCACGCCAGCTCGTCCGCCTCCTCCGCGATGAGCATGGGCGCAAAGGGCGCCGCGGCATCCACCCAGCGGTGCCGGTCCGCCTCCAGGCGCAGCGCCTCGATGGCACCGTTGTCGCAGCGCACCGTGTGCCGCCCCGTCTTGGCGCTGAACTGCGCCACGCGGCCGCGGTACCAGCCGCCCTCCGCCGCGCAGTACACCTCCAGCCGGCGGCCCATCACCGCCATCCCAGCGGCGTTCCGCGCCGCCTCCGCCGCCTTGCGCGCCGCCCTCTCCCCCGCCTGCCGCCGCCGATGCTCCGCGCGCTGCCGCCGCGCCGCCTCCTCCTCGTCCACCGCCTCCGCCGAGCCGCTGCAGCTGGCGGCGCGGGGCGAGGGCGGCGCGGGCGGGCACTCCTCCTCCTTGGCGGGGCTCGCTGGGCGCAGGTGCTCCGACGTCCGATCCGCGCTGCACGCCGGCTCGCAGGGCGCCGCCAGCTGGGCGTCCCCGCCGTGCAGAATGCGCCGCCGTTTGGCCAGCGACATGTCGTCCAGGCCTGCGGCGTAAGGGGGCACACATGCGGGGCAGCCGCCATGCCCGCAGCAGTCGCCTGGGGGGCCACCTGCGGAGAGCAACACCCCCCGGTCAGGGCAGCAGCGAGTCGGTATAGTTCCCTCGCTGGCATGAAAGGTCCTTCTCCCATCGGGAGGTCACCGCCCCGGCTTACGGGGCACATGCAGCGGTCCATGGCATAATACAATGTGTTATAGCACACGCCATGCAGCATCGAAACGTACAGCAATGAGGAATGCGACAGCGATCTCCCGAGGGATGTTATTTTCAGCTATGTTTAGTGGTCGGTTTTTTTTTTTGCATAACTAGAGCCAACGTTCTACTGGTTGCATGCCCCCCCCCCCCCCCCCCCCCCCCCCAAATATGAGCCTTTACGGTTCTGGGTTTAGGGTTTAAAAACCTAATAACCAAAAGTGCAATCCCAAATCCACCAACCCTTATAATGCATATTTACATAGGTGCGACGACATCCACAAGACTAAATTTTTTAAATGCATATACACTCGAATACCTTTGAATGCATCTACACGCACAACACAAACTTGGCGCTGATATGCGGATCGGCGCTGGGCTGCCACATGGTTCAAGGTTGGCAGCAAATGCGCTTGCTGGAGTATAGCGTGCGGCATCGGGGTATGTGGTTGGTGCTGCCAGGCCGGAAGGCAGGGCTCACCACGGCCGGCCAGCGCAGCGCTGCGCCTGGCGACCGCCTTGCGCCGCGACGAAAACAGCTTCACGCGATCGGCGAGCGCGATGCCGCCCTGGAACCTGGTGGACCGCGGCGTGGTGGCGTCCCCTGCCTGCGACCTGGGGGGTGTCCCCGGTCGAGAGCCCCCCGGTGTCTCACCTGCGTTGTTATTTGCCCCTTTTGGTTAGCGTCGGCAGGGGCGGCCAGCAGGGCAGAGCAGAGCGTTTGTGTGTGTGCCAGTGTCAGCGCGCAAACGGTGGCCGCTCACCCGAATGCGACGGCAGCTGCAGCTGCGGTCGTGTCTCGGCGGGAGCAGCTGCCTCGGAGCCCGGAGAGCTTTTGCAGGACGAGGGACTGCCGGGATCGACTGCCGCGTCGGAGGGCACCTGGCTGGAAAGGGGGGCCTCTGCGGCGGCGGCCTCGTCTGCAGCAGCCGGGGGCAGAGTGCGCCGCGATGCGGATGAGAAAGGGAACTGGGACTGGGACGGGCAGCTGGGGGCGGGTGAGGGGTCGTCATGGCAGGGAGCTGCAGCGGGGTGGCGTACCCTCCGGCCCCGGGACGTGCTCGATGGGGCTGGGCAGGAAGGGCGCGCCGTCGGGCGCCCAGCGGAAGCGCGCCTTGCCGAGGTCCAGCAGCGTGATCTGCCCCATGTCGTAGCGCACCATGTGGCGCCGGTTGCGGTTGCTGTACTGCGTCACCCGGCCGCGGTACCACACCCCCTCCGCCGGGAACAACACCTCCAGCCGCTTGCCGATGTCCTCGATGCCGGTGAGCGAGCGCGGCGCCAGGCTATGCTGCAGCATGGCCCACCCCTTGTAGCGCCGGCGGATGGACGGCGTCACATCCCCGTCCTGCATGCCTGCCAGGTCAGCAGCACACCGCAGCCACACTGTGAATTGGGGGCGTGCACTGTTGCGGCGGTGGGACAACGCCAGAACGGCACTGCTTCATTGGTACGGTACGCCAAACAATACTTCAAAAAACCTTGATGCCAGCCTACATGCCTACGCTGAGCCGCATGAAGGGTTTCCGCACCCAAATATGAAAACAGTGAATGTTACCTGAATTGTATCAGATTTGATTCCAAGCGGCAAAGTTCTTCTTGAATACCCGTTACAAAATATATCCCAGGAACACGATTTCAACACAATTTCATTGGGATTTATATTGTATATATATTTTTTATAAATGGGATTCAATTTTGAAAACGATGTTGACCTAACCGTTCCTTATTACATCTTTGATCCTTTAGGTCTCGTATTTCCCTAAACTGACCCCTTCCTGGGTTTAAAAAAGATGTCCCGGAGGTCGTTGGGTTGCCAAATAATGGTTCATCTACCTACACCCCGTTCTGTTTGTGCAGAATAGGAGGAAGGGAGGCGGGCCAGGGTTGGGACTCACCCACAGGTGCCTCGCGCTTCGCGGACTGCTGGTAGTACACGTGCTCCCTGTCCTCCTTGGGGGCGGGCGTGGTCAGGCCTGCCGCAGCGTCTGCCGCAGACGGTGTCATCACGCCGGACGTAGCTGCCACTGCCCCCTCGGCCGGCATCTCTGTGGCAATGCCCTCCGGCTGACTTGGCGTGCTGGTCTTGGGTGCACCTCCGCCGGCTGGCTCGTCAGCCAAGATTGCCGCCGCCCCTGAGCACATTCACCCGCATGCATGGCCAACCGTGAGCCACATCAGCTCCAGGACAAGGCCGATGCCAGGCGCCTGCGGCGACTCGGGCAGGGCAGGGGGCGCATACGCTTGGCCGCGGCGTGCTTGAAGCCCCGCTTGATGCGCCGCGCCGAGGGCAGCAGCCAGGAGTGCTTCCTCGCGGACAGGTTCTCGTTGAGCGTCTCGCCGTCGTCGTACAGCACCTGGTGGCAGCCGGTGTTCTTGAGGAACCCAACGACGGTGCCGCGGTAGAACTCGCGGTTCTCTTTCCAGTAGATGTCCACACGCCGCCCGATGTCGCGACTGCCATGGCGTCCAGCACCACACCAATGCACAGGCACGCCTCAGTTCCACACAGCACCGCAGCATGGGCCAACAGCCACCAGAGTCTCAAACCCTGAACCCCCATAACCTACAAGGCATGGAGTGCCGGAGTCCTGCCCTCTCTTGGTGGCCAGGGAGACTCCAACGGGTGATATGGCGGCATTGCCAATCCTACTACTATCGGCATTCCTTTCTGTGTATGGTAGTTCTGCGCACGGCCGCCTAGACTTTGCTCCGAAACCACCTAGACCGTGCTCCGAAACCACCAAGTCCGTGCTCCGAAACCACCCAGACCGTGCTCCCAAACCACCTAGACTGTGCTCTGCCCAGGAGCGCATAAACCTCCTCTACAAACGTCTTATTTGTTCGGTCTGGTCTGAAGAGGAAGTGGAGATGTTCGACCCTTCGGCGGTTGAGGGTATGGGAGGCTGTGCCCGTCTGGCTTGTGGAGCACTAGTTGGTGTGCGTCCCGGACGCTGAAGTAGAATTCCCCCATAGGCAAGGAGTCCAGGTCCGGATTGATGGTGGAGAGTCTGATTTCCACTAGGTGTTTGGGGGGGGGTGCCACGAGGCCGGTTGAGCGGGGGGAATTATATGATAATGGTATGATGGCTCGTCACGCTGAATGATGCATAAACCCGGGCGCAGGGAGCATTGCTCGTGTCTTCCGCCCCACTGACGGAGCTGCGGTGGCGAGTAGGGGACGAAGGAGCGCGCACCCCCGGGACAGCGTGCCACGGCACTCGGTCGCGCCGCAGTTGCAGACGTAGTTGTTGTTGAAGCTGTTGTTGAAGTTGTAGTCGTACGTGATCTCGGTGCCCTGGCGAGAAGGCGGAGCGGGCCTTAGTCTCGCGCAATCCATCCGTAGACAGCGGCGCCGCAGGCGGATCTACGCAGCAGGGATCCAACCTGCCCGGGGGGCTGCCATGCAAGCGCTGTGATCAGGCGGGAACGAGAAGCATCCCAAGCCCACCTTTGGGATGGCCTTCACGGAGAAGAGGCCAATGTGCGGGCGGCTGTTGGCGGCCTCCTGCCACTGCTGAATTTGGCAGTTGGGGGCGCAGCTGCTGTTGACAAAGCGCGCCAGGTTGCCGGTCTCGCGCGCGTCGATGACCTGAGGCAGCAAGCACGTGCATGGGCTCAGCTCGCTGCGCAGGATAGTAGCTCCGCCGCGGGGCAGGGCAGGGCAAGGCAGGGCACCCACCAGCCCCTGGGACAGCTGCATGAAGTACTGGTGCGGGTGGTTGCTGTCCGCGAGCCGCCTGCGGGGTCAGGCAGCCGCAATCACTCAGCACCTATCCCGCTGGCCGGTCCCTCCCCCCTTCCCCGGCTTCTCCCCCGGCACTGCTTATCCCCCTGCTGCCGCACCTCTGGCACTCGCCCTCTGTGATGACTTCCCCGCAGTATTCCATGACAAAGGTGCCCTGCATGGACACACAATGCAGTCTCAGCTCCGCACCGCACCAGACGATGCTCCGCCTGCAACCCAGGGCCAGGTGAGCAGCGTGCCGTGATTGCAGCGCCTGACTCAAGGTATTGCTATATATTGGACTAAAGTACAGCACAAGTGTTCACTTCGCATATCAAACGATCAGCCATATATTAGGAAGTCACAGGTCCAACCCACATACTAGCTGAGCCCATAATGATGAATGCCACTTCCGCCCATAATGAGCCCATGAATGCCCCCCCCCCCCCCCCCCCCCCCCCCCCCCCTATTTGGAGCCATAATGATGAATGCCAAAATCGTTCATCCTCATTGGTATTGTGCACCGGAACGGTGATCTCTGAGATTGGGGGGGGGGGGGGGGGGGGGGGGGGGGGCTACCTCCGGCACGTCCTCTGCAGCGCGAAGTCCCCATCCCTTGTTGGCAGTGAGGTACACCTGGCGGTGGTGACGCAGCAGAGGCGCAGTGAGCAGCTTTCACAGTGGCCTGGCATAGGACTGCGTTCGCGCTATACTCGCAGGGATATGGGGGCAGGGATGCGCGGCGGGGCGCACCTCCACGGCCGGGTGTCGGCGCATGTGGAAGGGCAGGTTGGCGCAGAAGGGGCCGCAGGGGCAGAGCAGCGGGTCGCAGATGTAGAACGTCTGTGCCAGCGAGCCCAGGAAAGGTGGAAAGAGGGCGGGGTGGCAGGAGGGATCTCAGCACAATTTGCGCCACCCAGGACACTTGGAGCCCCTCACCCCATCCCCTCATGTGTCCGTCCCCCCGTTGGCAAGGAGTGGGACTTTTATGGGGCTGCACGAATGATCACCTGCGCGTTGAGGCATGTCTCCGGCTGGCAGCCCAGCCGCCGCCGTTGCCTGGCCCGCTGCTTCTTCGTCAGCCGCTCCACCTGTTCGTTCGCTGGCGGCGGCTCGTACCGGCAGTGGCACACCTGGCGCGGGTGGCACTGCGTGAGCCCCCACCCCCCCAACCTTGCAACGCCCTTCTGTGCTCATTCAGCCACCCAGGGTTACTAGCTGCCTCTGCCCGGGAGTTGCTCCTTATGCTGTGGCGCTGGTAGTGGCTTAGCGCCCAACCTCCCCTCCTATCCTCCCGCCCCCTGCCCGCCCCCAAAACAAATGAACTCGTAGACGGTATGACCGGCATGACCGGCGACAGCAGTCTCGCCGCGCCCGACGAAGGGCGGTCTATTGTCACGAGCAGCTCCTGACCTCTCACAACTGACCTCCTCTGCTGGTCAGCCCGTAGAACCTGGCCCAGGCAGCGACTTCCCACCCGCCCCCGAGGCCGGGGGGTGGGAGGGGGGGCAGTAGCACCGGCGGCGTGCCCACCTGGATCTCCTCCGTCGGCAGCCGCCGCCGGAACTCGTCCAGGGCGCCCTGGCGGGGGGCGACAGCAGCACTAGTCAGCTCGCGGGTGGCTAAAGGTGACAGCCTTAGAGTGGGGATGACGGCACGCGACACGCTCAGTACGCGGTTGCGTCGGGAGGGGCGCCCCACGCTGCCGGGCAGCGGGTGTCGGAGTGCGGCGGATGTTAGAATCCGCTCGGCGCCGCCTTGACCCGGGTCAGCTCGCACGTGGGGACGGTGCGGCGACCGTGCACAGGCACGCCCTTTCAAGGATGAGGGTGAGCCGCGAGAGCTAGGCTGGAGAGAGTGGCGCGTCGCACCCAGGCCAGATGGTCGACCATCTTGAACTGCGGCTGTACGTCCCGAGCCTCCTCTCGAGCGGGCGCGGCGGTCAGGAGAGCAGCGGCCGGACTGCTAGCGTCGCCGCCCCGCGCTTTCCCATCGACGGTGGGCGCCATCCCGGTGGCCCTCTCCCGAACCAGACACGTGTGTCACAGGCTCCGCACAGCCTCGGTGCCGTTGCGGGCTGCTGCCGGCGTAGTGTACAGCACCTGTCTGGCGCGGGTGTCCCTTTCCGGTCGTGGCTGCCGCGGTGCTTTCGACTGATGCCGGAGCGGGGTTGTGGCGCGCGCGGGTCGCGAAGCGGTTGAAGGGGGAAAAAAACGCGGGTCGGACACTCCGACACGGGAGTTCCAGAGTACTGTACTGGTAATCCTTCCCTGTAGGCTGATAGGCTGATAGCGACTGCTGCCAGTAGTATCGCGCCGTATCGGTACCAGTAGATAGTAGTCAGTTCAAATTTGCCCGCGCTCAAAACGGTCTTGGCATAATTCCTGAAATGGCACGTATAATATTCGTGGGCATTGTACCGCGATACGTGCCTCGTCATGTATTCAAACTGCGGGTACGCTAATAAATACCGGCACATCAAGCACGAAAGTACGCGGGTAGTTGCGCGCGCATGTAGTACTGTACGTCTGTTCATCGTATTTGAAACCCGGACTCAAAACTAGGGCTTTAGATAGACCCTGCCTGGACTACAGGCGCCATACCCGCCGCATGCCGCCGTCTGCGCTTGTTGCTCCGCGCGCTGATGATCCTCCTGCGCTGATGCAGCCCGTTGCCACTTCACCCCACCTTTGCGCAGAGCCCGTACCGCAAGCGGCAGCACACAGCGCATCTCGCCCACGAAGGATTCCCCTTGCAGCTGCCACTCGGTTCGGCACCATCTGCGCGTTACTTTGCTGTGTATTGCGGGGCCGGCCGGACCCCCAGCCGCCGCCCCGGGGAATCCGCTGCCACCGCCTCCCTGGTCGTCGCGCCCGGCGCTTCGGGGCGGCGAGGTGGCAAGCAGGTGGCCATCAAGCGCGGGGGAAGCGGGCAGGCATCGGGCGGACGCTCGGCGCGCCTTCCTGTTTGGCGGCCCTGGCTGGGCGCAGGTAGCACTGCACCAGTCAGCCGGCCGGCCGCCCCCGGGAGAGTTGGAGGGTTGGAAGGGCTTGGAGGGCCCTAGGGCTCCGGGGTTAGGGGGCTAGAAGGGGGGCGGGGTGGGTTGGGGGCGCACCCAGAGGGGGGGCCTGCCCCGGGGGAGCGGCGGCCATCATGCAGTCCTCCAGCGGCACCGGCGGCACGCGGCGCAAGGAGCGGCGCGTGACGTGCGCGCTGCGGCGTTGCGACAGCTCGGCGCACTGCAACGGAGTGAATCGGCTGCGCAGCACCGGCGACGGCTGCTACCTCTTCTCCGCCAGCCGCGACTCGAGCGTGAAGCGGTGGGACCTGCAAGGCAGCAGCCCGCGCTTCGAGGCGTCCTTTGAGCACCACGTGGACTGGGTGAACGACCTGCTGCTGCTGGGCGACACGCTGGTGAGCTGCTCCAGCGACAAGACGGTCAACCTCTGGCGCGCCTCCTCGCCCGGCGACTGCCTGGTGTCCTTCCAGCAGCACGCGGACTACGTGACGTGCCTGGCCGCCGCGTCGCAACGCGGCTGGGTCGCCAGCGGCGGCCTGCGGGGCGAGATCTTCCTGTGGGACCTCACGGCCGCAGCGCAGGTGGGGCAGGCGGGCATCAACTGCCGGCCCTGCGAGATCTCTGCCGCCGGTGAGGACAGCACCTACGCGCTGGCGTTCAACCCCAGCGGGCAGGTGCTCGCCAGCGGCAGCACCAACAAGAGCGTCATGATCTGGGACCCGCGGCAGGAGGGGCCCGTCATGTGGCTCAAGGGCCACGCCGGCAACATCCGAGCGCTCGCCATCCATGCCGATGGGCACACGCTCGTATCGGCCGGCTCGGACGGCAAGATGCGCCTGTGGGACCTCGGCCAGCAGCGCTGCAGCCAGGTGTGCCTCCCTGTCCAGCCCATCCCCCCCCCCCCCTCTGCCCCCCACACCCACCTGGCTCTGAGTGCTTGCCTACCGCATCTTGCTCCACGGATCCTGTGCCTTCGTGGGACATGTGGGAAAGAAAATAACATGTCGGGGGGGCAGGGGGGGGGGGGGGTGGGGGGGCAAGGTAGGGCGGACTCGCCTGCTGGCCACTGCCTGTGCGCTGAACTTGCGCTCTCCATGTGGGGCCTTGTGCTTTGAGGCGCCAGTCTCAACTCAACTGCCTGCGCGCGTAATCCTCATACCTTCACCTAGGGGAGGGAAGGGGTGAAGCTGCCGGCCTAAGAGCGTGACTTGCTGTTTGGTCACGCTACCATGCACCGTCCGCTCGCTCAACGCCCCCCCTCCCCGTGCGCCTGTGCCTGGCCGAGCAGGTGTTCAGCATGCACAGCGACAGCGTGTGGAGCCTGGCGGCGTCCGACAGCTTCAGTCACGTCTACTCCAGCGGCCGCGACGGCGCCGTGTTCCGCACCTGCCTGACCACCCGCACCAGCGAGCTGCTGCTGCAGGAGGAGCAGCCCATCCTGTCCATCGTGCCGGAGGCTGGCCTGCTGGAGGGCACGCAGGTGGTGGGCGACCTGTGGGTGGCCACCACCGCCAGCGACATCCACCGCTGGCAGATCCCCACGCCGTCCGCTGTCAGCTCCACGGCGCACCACCACATAGGTGCGCCCCCCCCCCCCCCCCCCCCCCCCCTCCATCCATGCCTCGCTCCTGTCACGGTGCGCGGTGCGCCCCGCATCCCCAGAGCCTCCCTGAGATCTGCTCACGCCTGGCTGCCCCCCCCCCCCCCCCCCCCTCCCATTGGGCTTCGCCCCTTTCCAAAAGGATCGCCGCCTTCAGCGTCGCCGCTGCAGGGGCGCGTGCGCCAGTCGATGGAGGCCTCCAAACTGACGCCGCTCGTGGAGAGGCCGCACCAGACCATCAAGGGGCTGCCCTCCCTGGTGCTGCATACAGTGCTCAACGACCGCAGGCACATCCTGACCAAGGTGGCGCCTCCACTCCACGACCCCTGCCCCCCGCTCCCCGCTGGAAATAGATACTCACAGCTGAGTGGAGCATATAGACGATATATAGTACGGGTCTTTGTGATGTGGTATGGGCTATTACGTACAGGTGCAGACGCGATGACAAGAGCTCCGCGGATCAGAACTTGCCCTGCCTGTTCCTCTTGCTTGCATGTGACCCCAATTTTAGGAATGGAGAACGGGGTCTTAGAGGTGCTTCGGCAACTGTAGAGTGTGAGTGTGGACAGGTGATATTTGAACACTCCATACCCAGTGCATTCACTTCCTACACATGGGGCTGAGGGTTGTGGCTGAGTGCTGAGGAGCGGCGGTATTGTGGCCTTCCCCCCCCCCCCCCCCCCCCCAAACACCCACAAGCCCCTTTCTCTTCCGTCACCAACCCCACCCTGAATTGCGTCTTCGCTGCCCTGCAGGACTCTGCCGGCAAGGTGGAGCTGTGGGACCTCACCATGGGGGTTGTGGTGCACGACTATGGGGCCGCGGACTTTAAGGCTGTGAAGCGCGAGCTGTTCCAGGTGCTGTCCCCCTCCCTGGGACCTCTGCACCATCGCGTGCGCCGCCTCGCACCTGGCAATCCCGCCCAGAAACGCGCCACAAGGGCAGGTTCCAGGATCAGAACGGACAGACCACGGGCATGGGGACAGGGTTGTGCCTAGCTGGCGCAAGCCCCGGCTGCGTGTGGGCTGGAGTGCCTCCCAGGGATGCGGATGTGGGCCCAAGGCTGCTCTCCTTGACGCCGCGTGATGTGTGCCGCCACCGCAGGCGATGAGTGTGCCGCAGTGGTTCACCACGGACACCAAGACGGGGTGCCTGCAGATCCACCTGGACACGCCGCAGTGCTTCTCCTCCGAGATCTACGCGCAGGTGGGGGCCGGATGCTGCGCTGACATATCCCCCCCCCCCCCCCCCCCCTTCAATCTCCCCCAACCTCCTCGGCACACACACACACACACTGACACACACACAGGACACACACACGGACACACGGACACACACACACACGCACCCCCCCCCCCCCCCCCCCCACACACATATGCCAGGTGGCAGGGCCGGCGATGATCGCGGCATCTCTGTGCCGGTGCGCCGCAGGACCTGGGCTTGACTTCGGCGGCGGACGACCTCAAGGTCAACTTCGGGGAGCAGATGCTCAAGGGACTGTTTTCCAGCTGGGTGACAACCCGTGCCAAGTGGATTGCCACGCGGGCGCGGGCGCAGGACCAGACGATTGAACTGCCACAGCCGTACCAAGGCATCCAGGTGGGCAACGGATGTTTGAGCTGTTGCTTGTCTAGTATGTCAATATGGGCGTTGTGTCAGCGTTGGCATGGGCATTCTTTGCTCCTGGGCACCCTCGACACAGCACTGATTTTCCCTACTCCCGCAGGGCCACTTCAACTTCCTGCCGTCCTCGCGCAAGAAGCAGCCGCAACTGGTGCCCGCCGTAATCTCGGAGCATGTATCAGGCCACCCCTGGCGCCGCGCGGTAAACGGCTTCGACGGCACCGAGGTGGAGGGCGACGACATCCCGGCGTGGGTAGTGGAGTGCGTGCTGCAGTCACGGCTGCCCGCGCAGCGCGACATGAAGTGCGCCTTTGTGCTGCAGCCCGCGGAGGGCAGCCCGCTGCCAGGCATGGTGCAGACGCGGCTAAACGCGCCGCGCATCCTGCGCATCGGCAAGGTCGCCTCCTACACCGTCTCTAAGCTCAGCGAGCAGGGCCACAACATGATGGTGCTCCCGCCGGGGCTGTCGCCCGCAGCCGAGGAGGCGGAGAGGGTGCGCTGCTCCAGGCGCCCGGAGTGGCATATCAGCTTGAGTACTGCGGCCCCAAAGGCTTTGCTTGATCTACTGGCGCAATGTTCAGGTTTGACTCTGCCTGTGTGCATGCCCTTGTGTTTTGCCAACAGGCGGAGGCGAGCGGGCTGCCGGTGCTGGAGATCACCTGCAATAAGCTGGCGGTCCCGTTCGACATGAGCTTGGAGAGTGTGCGCGCATACATCTGGAAGCGCTCGGACGACCTGGTGCTGGAGTACGCGGAGCGCGGCGCCCAGCCGGCGGCGCTGCCCAAGCTGCAGCCGCCCGCGTGAGCTTTTGTCCTCAACGCCCGCGGGGTCCCTTCAGTTTATGGGCTCTGGCACCGCGCGCTCTGCCTCTCGTTGGTTTCGGGTGTTTCGCCTTCCCGCTGGCCTCTGTGTGATCTGTAACATTTCTGGCGTTTCACCGTCGTCGGGCCCGCACCAGAGATGGTGCAAACAGGGACATGCTCCCACCAGCCAGACTGGCACTAAAGCCATACAATATGCCTGTGGCAAGGCCACCAATATTGCCATCGGCAAAATTACAGCGGCTGCAACCCCGTTTCAATATGAACTATTGACACCCTTGTTCCATTTGAGCAGTGGTGCCAAGGAGGGTGCCAATCGGCCGCGCAATAGTAGCCCACACTGCAGCAGGCGCTGGCTCTCGATCATGCAGGGCCTGCCAGTGCAGAAGTGGCGGGGATTGACGCCATGCAGGCCCTCTTGCTCAGATATGTCGCGGAGCTTGCACTCTGTTTATTTTAATTAAATGTTGGCATGGGCAGCAGTTTCAATGGCCCACATTAGGTCACCGAGTTCCTTGGTAGCTTACTATCAGAAATCAATGATGTACATCTAGAATGGGATGCCCTCGGCGTGGCAACTGCGGCGTGCGTCACGCCGACCGCGCTTCGTCCGACTCGATCGGTCTGAACCCAACATTGACGCCGTGCATCGTCAGTGTGATCGCCTCCGTGGTTTCCTCTGCCTCTGCGGCAGCGTAGGCCATCGATTCCGAGCCATCAAGCGACGGAGTACAGACTGCCTCCTCCGTGGAGCTGTCCATGTGCCGCCTCTTCCGGCGGTCTGCCGTCAGGACCGCTTCAGCAGGATCGGAAGCCGTTTTGACTGGCCACTGGTTCAGGTCGGCGATTGCGGCCATCGGGCTCGAAGATGAACGTAGGACGGTGTGGGTTGACAGCCATGCGTTGACCACATGCTGCACAGAGTTGACAGTTTTGGCAGCCCCGGACACCGTCGCGAGGTAGCAGTTAACCTCGACGACATCGAGGTGCGTGAGGCCATACTGCGCTCGTGAGTTGGCCCAGCGCAGGAGTGAGGCGACGTCAGAGGGGGTGATGCCACCAGGCACCGGAGTCCCGGTGGCCGGAGTGAACATCGGATCCATGGAGTCTACATCGAGGGAGATGTGGATTGGAAAGTTGAAGCGGCTGTCAGGGGCCACTGAGTCGGACCACGCGGCATCGACTTCAGCGAGAATGGAGGCCATTCCGCGGTCCAGGACGTCGGACGCATGGAAGATGAGCGCCCCGCGCTCAGCCAGGGCGTCAAGGCGGACCTGCTCCGCCGCGTCTATCGAACGAAGGCCGATGTAAACAATCTCGTGAGGCTGAAGGGGATTTGGGACTGTGAAACCGTCCACGTAGTTGAAGAGGTGTGCGACTGGCATGCCATGGCAGTTGCCCGATAGTGTGGTGCAGGGCGTGTTGATGTCTGGGTGAGCGTCCACCCAAATGACGCGCGTGTTGTTCACTTGGCGCCGGCTTGAGAGAATTGTACCAATGGAGATTGTGTGGTCACCACCTATGGGTCCACAGGCATATGGTGAAGATTTCAGTATGAAGGCTTAAAAGAAACCCCTGCGGCGACACTGCGCCAGGTGGCAGCCTCACAAACATGTCATTGCGCCAGAGCTTGTAAATTTGTTGTTTGTGGGTATGTTTTTAAGGTGTTTGCTTACCGAGAGTTAGCATCGGCACGAGAACATTGTGCTCGGCCTCCGCCGAGGCGAGCGCGATGTCGATGTTGCGAGAGAGTAGAACGCTGCCGCGCACAGGGCAGCGGTCGAACTTGCGGGTGTCACGGAAGTCCACAAATGTCGCCTGGGATATGCGCGGGTCTGGGTACGGAGGGTCGCACAGTCCACATGTATTCAGCTGGATAATCCCGCTGAGAATACGGAATTGCCTCTCGCAATAATCCGAGCGGACGTGTCCATAGAGGTATCTGCCCCTTCACAATGTCCCAAGCTGAGGGGCTGTGGAACTCACCAGTGAGAGCGCCAATCCAGCCGTGGTCCACACCAGCTTTACTCTGACCTTGATGGCAGGCCGCAACGGAAACTACCAGAGGACACTCGCCGATTATACCGTCGCAAGAGGAGTAGGCGTCGATAGAGTGAACCGCCATGCAGATAGACGGTTGCTGCAGGGTCACGTGGAGTGTTGGGGCTAGATGTGAGAACGGGTGGACGGCCAGGAGTCGTGCAGTGGTAGCTTGCTGCGTGAATTGGCGTGCTGACCCTGCGTGCCCCGACAATGGTGTCACTGCTCTGCACCTAAGTGATTGTCGTATTCAGCACAGCGCGTGACGGTCAAGGTATGAAGACAACGTCGCTCTAGTAGCTTTTATTGTGATGACCGCCAGGCTACCCACACCAGCGGAACAGCAAGTCGTTCGTCCAGCGGATCGCGCCCCGCACCGCCTCTGCCGTGCGGCGGCTGTGGCAGCCTGCAGCCTGTTTGTGCAGCCGCGCGGTCGCATGGTACCGCGTACTCTTGCTGGTACTACCCTACGAGTAGTTAGCGGTGGCTTTGGGTACCGCCGTACGAGTAGCTAAAACGCGGGTGCTTATAGTATTTAAAATAATTAGTTACATGAGCTAGCTGCAAAAGGCGATCAGGAAACCACCCGAATAGGCAATAGAAAACGTCCGCTACAGAAGTTGCTGATACTATATATGGATACCTCTATATGTAATCTGTACACAGGGTGCAGTACTAGTACAGGGTGCAGTACTAGTGTACTACGGATACGGTAATGCGAGGATACTGGTACCGTTATACCGGTGAAATGATAACCATATAATACGGGTACATGCGTATCATCAATCATCAATCGTGGCGGTTTCGCGAATGATTCCCATACATAGACGCTGCGGTACCAATAATACTCCGCAAATTTGGTAATAACGTGCGTGATGAGGGCGATGATGATGGCAGGGCGTCATATTAAATTGGCGCACTGAATAACCTCGAATCACCTGGACATAACCGCATGGTAAGCCATTACTAATCCGGATACCCAGCCCAGGGGATGCCCCTACCTGTACCAATCGTCACATTATTTTCCGCAGCTGCAGTACGTAAAGTTACGCAAGGATTCCTTAGCGAGACAGGTATCCCTAAGGTAGCGCACGTGTGTGCTTGACCAAAGCGATATACTGCGATATGTGCTTTAGTTTCTCTTTTGAGATTCGATAGGATCGGGTTTAGGCCCCCTTCCCGATTTGCGGGACGCCCCTCCCAGAAGCTCTGTAGGCTGTAGCTGGGTAATGTACTGTCTGAAGTACTGTACACATATTCGTACAAGGGGGGGGGGGTGTGCCAGTCGTGCAGTTATGTGCAGCAGCAATGTGCATGTGCTGGGGTGCTGGGAGCGCCGGCAGGTGGTTGTCTGCCGCAGATAACGGCACAGCATTAGGTACACGGACCGGTAGATGTGCAGCTGCATGCCGCGACAGGCGACGGCGGCTGCGGCGGCGCAAGCGCACCATTACACGGTTGCCGCCGCCAAGGACGGCCAATGTACTGCTACTGGTACTGATTATTCAGGCTTTATTCAGGTCGTATACTGATATCGCCCTCTGCTGCTAGCTCATGTAAGTATTATTCAGGTTTCGCCTTCTGCTGCTAGCTCATGTATTAATTAATTATTCAGGTTTTCCGGCATTCTCTGCCGGAGTTCAGGCGGCCAAGTCTGATGCGTTTGCCCGTGCGCATCCCGCACCCTCTTCTGGTGCTGCTGCTTCCACCGCGCAATTGCGGTACTGGAGATTTTCCATTGTCTTTTCGGGTGGTTTCCTGATCGCCTTTGCAGCTAGCTCATCTAACTAATAATTGTTCAGGTTTTTGCTGAGCCTCCCCCCCCCCCCCCCCCCCCCCCCCGGCACGGATCTAGGCAATTTTCTTGGGGTCATAACCCCAATCATAACCCGATAATCTTTTCACGCTGGCCTAGTCGCAGATGAAAGCCAGATGCAGCAAACATGCATATCATGCACATAAAAGGACGCATGCACGCAAGATATTACATGCATTTATAAGGAAGGTCCGATTTAATTTTATGCTATTTATGAAATCCCCCCCCTCTGTTTCCACCCCCGTCTACTTTATTTATGTTGATCTCACAACAGAACTTAGTAAAACATGCCCAAAGTTGCATAATAACTACTGGCATGCCTTTTTCTTGATGGTTTCAATGCATGGCTGTGTACATAAGGGTGTTCCCTGCCATTTGCAAGCATAAAGTGGAGAGAGGGTGGGTTACTTTTTGGAACCATCAGCAAAATAATTACAGTCAGCACCTACCAAGGCAGCCCAAGCATATGGGGACCCTATCCACCTCTCCATGTAGTGCTATGCGGCCGATTATCTGTTGTATGTCGATGCTACTTGTTGCTGCTGTTGTGGCTGCTCTCTGCCCTCTGCTCACCCATGCTACGAAATGTTGTCTGCCTATCTAGCTCATGCAGCTTCTCATCACGGTTGGCCTTGGCGCCCCTCATGAGCACCAAGTACCCGGTAGCACGCTCACATGTTTTGCATAGGTGCAAGCCAATGTTGTAGGCAGTCCGCAACTCAGCATCAATGAGGCGTCCATCTGCATCACATGCCCATCATCGCGATGCATAATCAGTGGGCACAACATAGCAAGGCATACATTAAGATACGGCACGGGGCAGGTAATGAGGCAAGAAGGGGGTGCACTGATGGCAGCCTCACCTTATGACCATGCACACGATTAGGTCTGAGAAGTAGTGACGCGGTGCACGCAGCAGCGGCGGCGCCGACCGCGGAGGCAGCGTTCGACTAGCGTCCGCCCGACCCGTTCGACACCAGCGCGGTCGCACCCCTAGGGGATCGGCCACGCTTGGAGCGCAGAGCGGCCGTCGCAGCCGCTGATGGGTGTGGTGTAGCTAGGGCTGGGAGACACACATGCACGCAGTGGCGGATCCGCGCGCCGGAGGAGGCGCGCCGGCCGGAGGGGGTAGCCAGGGCCATGGGGGAGTTGCTACAACAACAACGGCAGCGGCAGCACTAGAGGCAGCGGCCAACGGCGCAGGTGGCGGAACCGGATCGGGCCAGACCGCAGCATGCATGCGCCACGCCCGGATATACATTCCGCTTCAAGGCCCCTATGGGCAAGGAGGACAACGGGAGACGAAACTCAACATGTCAGGTGAGGGTGCGTGATGGATTCCCTCGCACCAGAGCCGGCCACATCATGGCGCAAGCCCACCCATGCCGCCCGCCCACCCATGGCGCCATGGATGCCTCGACGCCTGCTCCGCGCATAGGGGCATGAGAGAGCCGGAAAATCTGGGCATTTAAAGTCAGTACATTAAGGGCCGGGTACAACAGAGTCATAAGGAATCAAAACAAATTATTGAGCGAATAACCTGAAGATGACCGGGAAGACTCCCGGACACGGAACCATTCGGAGAAATTAACCTCGCTGAATAAAGTTGGGGCAATTTATACGTATTAAACCGTCAAGCGCTGCAGCAGGCTGCTCATCCCATAACAACCGGGAGTCAGCCACAATCATAAGAAGGGCCTCAAGTGTTCGCATACGCAGAGTTGAAGCGACTTATTGATTCGTAAAAACCCAAAGTTCTAAAACTCCGGGAGCCAAGAAGAATTACCGAAAATAACCTGTGGAAAAAGCGAGGCATGCAATGTTAAAAACAAGCGGCGCACGGGTCATAATCGCAAGCACAGAGCATAGTTAAGAGGATGGATAACTCAGAGAGGCGTTGGTTACACCGAAAGACACTAGCGCAGAATTATCATACGGCCAGTCTGCCGTAGAGCAGAAATACTGTATTATTGTGTTCGCTTACGTGTATATATCTGTTTCAGAGTTGGCCAAATTTCGACGCGCGACCATGTCAACGTGACGCGTTGTCCAAAATCGATTTAATAGCAGTCTCTGGGTCGATGTCGCTTTCGGTTTGCGCAATAGTGTTGAATGGGGGTGTTGTCGAGTAGAGCCGTTAAGGGCCGCTCCACATCCGTTCAATGTTTTGAAGGGCATGTTTTTTCCCATATTATGAGCCGATTGAGGCGGCTATATATCGTTGTAGCCCTTCTTTTGGACGGCCAACACCATGCCCTACTTCATCGGCAAGTTCGCGATCTTCTCTTTCAGCTTCTTGTCGAACCACCATTTGGGCAGATCCTTGAACGAGTCCTCAGTCTCACCATTGCTCCTCAGGATGGCTACAGAGGGAGACAAGAACCATTCATTGCCGAAAATGAACGGGACGAGGGTGATTGTTAGGGTTGCGCCTAGCGACTACCCTAATACCACCTGCGACGTTGTATGGCCAAGTAATCATACGGTTGTACTGATATCTCAGGATGCGTGTTATTACTGGTACGGCCACAACCAGACGCCAGTAATATTCCTTGTAACATTAATATCGTACGCGCTACAACTCCTAAGTCATCAGGATAGCGCTACTAGTTGCCTTTCCGCGGTGCCGAGTCGGACCGCTACATGATATAAATATCGAATGCCACCAGCATGTTGTATTAAGAGATTACATTCTGCAACGAACTCAATTCGCCAAACGCTACGAGTAAGAGCCATGTTTCACTAAGTACTGCCACGAGTACTTACACTGGTTTCGGCTTCCTGTTACGATCCATCTCCACCTGCCGACCCACCGCGACCTGCTCTCGCACGCACGACGATACATTCGCGATTTCGCTGGTCCTGCCGACCCTTGGTAACGATTTTGTACCCTTCAACCTTTATCCGAGTCGCGTGTCGCCATGGCATCGCACCGGAGCGCCCGTCAAGCCGGTTACCCTCCCGGTGGTCCACCCGCCGAGCAGGCTATGCGTCAAATTGTCGAGAAGAAGATGCTGGAAGCCCGCGTTGCGGCGCCAACCCAGAACATCTCTCACAAGCTCGCCGACGTTCATGACTTCCCAGCAGTCAAGGCCTTTCTGGAGAATGTCGACAAGGAGATTTCCGACCGCAACAAGCTTTGGGTTCCTGAGACGGAGGCATGGCTCGGTCGCCAGTTCAAGACCGATTCTATCGCGGCTCACACCCACCAACTTGTGCTCAACAGCCATGAGCTTCAGGTTCACATTGATATGGGCTGCGAGGTCCTGACTCACTTTGTCAACTATCAAGACTGGAAACAAGCTTTCTTCAAGGCCGCTTTCCCCAACGGCATTCAGACAACCGTCGGAGACTATGCGCGTAACATCTGCACCAAGCCGAGCGACCCCAAGATAGCTACTTGTTGTGTCGACTTGTAGCGCAAGCTACAAGCTGCATTTGCTTTGCTTCATGAACCTTTCGCTGTGCCTTGTTGCATAAGGAACCTTTCGCTGTGCCTGAGTACTTGCAAGTGCAACGTATTTTGCAGGTGATTCCCAAGCACGAAAGAGCCGAGGTGAAAAGATAGCTAGCCACGCCAACGAGACTGTCTCGACTCAGGGTAAGTCCATGCAAAAATACATGCAGTGGCAGCTAATAAGCTAGCCAAGCAAGTCGACAAGATCGACTTATACAAAACAAATGACGGTGTTGTGCGAAATGCCAACCTGTGCCTCTCAATGTAATTGAGACAATCGACACTGACGTGTCGCTGAGTCCATGCAAACATGCATGCACTACCAAACTGCCTGCTCAGCCCCTGCATGAGATCGAGGATACAAATGTCGATATGGTTGAGCATTGCGCTCCCGCGGCACTGAACCCCTCCGACTCACAACCTGAGCATGAAGCTCATGGGTGTTCCTGTGCTCATTCACACCTCGTTGCCGACATCGAGGAGGAGACAGGGTGCAGAGAAAATGTCGACAAAGTTGTCAAAGACAAAAAGACGCATGCTAAACTGCATGCCAAACTGACTATCATGCAAAAGAGATCTCGAGTGCGCAGAATGCGTTTTAAAAACAATAATCAAAAGAATGACACTGAAATTGACAAATATGCAAAACCAAATGCATGTCCAACTGACTCATTTGTGTTTGACCAAGCAGAATTCAAGAGACTGAATTATGCCTATGGTCCAGTCACTTTTGATGCCTGTGCCTCAGCATATGATGCTGTCTGTTCAGATTATTGCAGTGCTGAAAAACCAGTTCTGCAACAAGATATCAAAGGTAAAACTGTGTTCATCAATCCGGTGTATGATGACACAGCCCTGCCTATCTTGCAGCATTTTGAGATGCAAAGACAAGAGTCACCTTTTGACACGAGAGGTATTATTGGTATCCCAGATGGTCCTCACAATTAGGACAATCCTGGAAACCGTTGCTTTCAAAATATAAGAAAATTCATAGCTACCCGCCTGGAACATATCTGTTTCACACACCCAGTTCAGCGACTGATACTGAACCTATGGGACCCACTGAGTGGTATGTTGGTGTCTACCTGGCTGACTATACTGTTGAGGAACGTTCAGCCCAGGCAATTAATGACGTCGTTACCACTGAGGAACTCAAAACCATGCTGGCTGAACAGCAAGGTAAGGAATATAAACCAAAAGCCACAAAGTCCCACCAGTCACGTATGATGACAGAAAAATGTTTTGTTACCAGCAAGTCTGATCATGACTTATTGCTGTTACACCCAACATGTGCTGAATTTAATATAACACCTTCCGTACTGGTTGACAGCGGTGCTACTTTCAACTATGCCAGCACCAAATATGTCAAAGAAAATAAAATACCAACTACACCACTTCAAAATAAAGTAAGAGTTATTCTTGCTGATGGTAGAATGGTTCTCGCTTCACAGAAAATCACCCTTGAATTAAATATCAACAATTACACAATACACATTGACTTCACAGTTGCACCGTTACAAAATAATTTCAATCTGGTTTTAGGGATGCAATTCCTGAAACAACACAACCCACATGTTGATTGGGAATCTGGTCTGATGACACTTTCCACAGGACTAAAAGTCCAATGCCAAACAGAGCCCCGCCAGGCTAATGTCAGAATGCTTCATGCTAATGCCATGGCCAGAGAGATTGCCAAGCATGACCCTGACACAGTTTATTTCTGCGCCATTGTTAAATAATACAATGCCACCAAAGAAAGCAATGAGCTAGATATTGATGATGAGATAAATACAATTGACACTGACCAGTCTGCAGCTTATACAGCTCAGATCAGAGACTTATTGCGAAAGCACAAACCAATATGCTCTCCGCTTGACAACCTTCCAAAATTACGCCCTGGTCTTGATCATGAGACCCCTCTTGTTCATGATGCCCAAGTTCCTGCAGGAACAATATACAGATTATCACCTGCAGAATTAGAGGAACTAAGAACACAACTGAATTCTTTTCTTGAGAAACAGTTTATACAGGAGTCCTTCTCTCCATATGCAGCTCCTGTTCTCTTCGCCCGCAAGGCCAATGGCGGTCTACGCATGTGCATTGACTACCGTCAATTGAATAAGTACACAAAAAAGGTTGAGTTCCCTGTTCCACCTGCTGATGAATTACTTGATGTGCTATCTGGTGCTACTGTCTATTCAGCTCTTGATCTCGCCTTAGGTTATCACCAACTTCGGATTAATCCACCTGATGTCCCGCCAGCAAATATGCCTTAGGTGCAGCTCTGCTCCATGCTAATGCTGATGGCCACTTACACCCCTGCAACTATTATGCAAAGACATTGCAGGCTGCACAGACAAATTATCCCACCTATGACCAAGAGCTCTTGGGTGTGGTATGTGCTCTGAAAGAATGGCGCTGCTACTTGGAAGGCAGTCGCCGTATTTCAGTTATAACTGACCATGCCACATTGAGGCATTTGCCTACACAGGAAGGACTAGGCAGACGCCATGCCCTATGGTTACATGAAATCTCACCATACCTGGCAGTCAACCCACAGACTAATGAACCTGTGTTGCAGATATTATATCGCAAAGGCGCTGACAATGAGGCTGATGCTCTCTCTCGCCGCCCTGACTTGCATTATGCATTGACTGAATATGAAACCAGTTGGTCGAAGCTGACCTTGAACAAATGCAGGACTATTTGTCAGCAATGTCCGCCCTGGAGATCGACAGCAAGCTGATCAGCAAGACCAAAGCTGCATACATCACTGATGTTGCCTACAGCCATGGACGCGCCCCTAACGGTGTGCGGCAGGATGAGACTGATGGTCTCTACTACATGGCAGATAAGGTCTGTATACCCAATGATTCTGAACTGAGAAAACTCATCATTGAGGAGTATCATGTCGGTAATGGACACCCCAACCATACCCGCACCCTTGCCAACATACTGCGTATGTTTGGTGGCCACGCATGAATACCACAGTCAAGCATTACTGCAAACACTGTGATACTTGCGTTTGAATCAAAGCAGCTACCACCAAGCCTCATGGTTCTTTATTTCCCTTGCCAAAGGCAACCAAGCCTTGGGAGATAATCTCTATGGATTTAATAACCAACTTACCTGAGGTGGATGGCTACGATGCTATTGCTACGTTTGTTGATACATTCACCAAACAGTCACATTTTGTGCCATGCAATATTAAGATTGATGCGACACAGTTGACCAGATTATATTTGGACAATATTTACAGACACCATGGTCTCAGCAGATGTATCATCTCTGACAGAGATCCCAGGTTCACTTCAGTGTTCTGGAAATCATTGTTTACAGCTCTACAAACTAAGCTAAATATTTCCAGCGCTTACCACCCGCAGACTGACGGTCAAACTGAACGCACCCACAGAACTATTAAACAAATACTACGTGCGTTTGTTCACAATCAAGCAACATGACTCTTGGATAAGTCATTTGGCTCTTGCTGAATTTTCTTACAACAGTTCAGTCCATTCAGCAACACATTATGCCCCTTTTGAGGCAATTTATGGCATGATGCCACTGACACCACCTGATATGATTGCTACTGCCAACCAAGATGCACGCCAAACAGTTGCAAATATTCAAGATATTCACATGCTGATTACTGAGCAACTGAAGCTTGCTGATGAATATCAAAAGGTCTATGCCGACCGCAAAACCAGCCATGTTGAGTTCGCAGAAGGAGACAGAGTCTGGCTCTCAACGGAGCACGTGCTTATACGCAACCAGCCGGCGCGCAAATTCCGACAGCGCTACATCGGCCCCTATATATACCCAGTCACGGCCAATAAGATCTCCAGCCAGGCGTATCGTCTGCGCCTGCCACCAACGTTCGACTGCCACAATGTGTTTCACATCAGTCGACTGCGCCAGTGCGTCAACCCAGATGCACAACCCGATACAATACCGTCCAGTGTGGAGCCCCCTGTCGACGAGTTCGTCGTTGAACGCGTGCTCGATTGCTCTATCGAGCGCCGCGAGGATCTGTTCAAGCGAGGACTCTGCCTCGTCTTTCTGGTGCGTTGGCTGAACTACGACTCAAGTCATACAGCGCGCTGCGACGTGGCGAGGCGCTACACGATTTCGCGAGGACGAGCCGACATCTTCAAGACACGCTACGCTCAAAGGACTACGCCAACCTGCGAGCGCGCCACCCGTCGCGTTTTCCAGAGTCCATCCCGGAGCGTTGACACCTACTGCTGCTGTTGCTGTTGCTATATCACGCTTCCACCGCCAACCGACATCTGCGCCAGGCCTTCGGCGACGCGAAAAGACACATTCCAGTTCGTCATTTATCAGAGGGGTGGGAATGTTAGGGTTGCGCCTAGCGACTACCCTAATACCACCTGCGACGTTTTTTGGCCAAGTAATCATACGGTTGTACTGATATCTCAGTGCGTGTTATTACTGGTGTGAATTACAAAAAGGACAGTTCCCCAGAATTAGAAAATCAACACAGCAAGCCGCCTAAAAGCGGCCCGCATCCCGCATAAGGCGGGATGGATGAGTGATGCGCGCACGGTTCAGAGTCCTGGCCACGCGAGCGCGCGTGTGTGTGGGTGATCCTCGGACGTGCTGTGCAGCTTCAGCAACGGGATGGCAGACGAATCTGCGCCGTCTGATGAGGCAGCGAGCGCGCTCTCGAGCGGCCACCAAGCTCAGGACCCCGTGGAAATCTCTTGCAAGCAAGGCCTCCTGGTGAGCCCGGGTGGTGCACCGAGTGCCCCGCGATGAGAGGGCACCCCGATCCGCAGCCAAGCATGCGATACCACGCACTGTGCGGTGCACCCCCTTGCTCACCTCACCCACTGTGCCGAAGACCATGCCCGTGTACTCCGACATAATTATCCATGATGTCTCGAAGAGGACCCTTCTGTCCGGGCTATGTGTTGTGCCACGCCGCATCCCGCGCAGCCAACCCCCGTTGTATGTCGCCCAACAGGGAGCGCTCAAACCGATCCACAGCCGTGGCACGGGGCACTGAAGTGTACTTGACCCCGTACCGCATAGTCTTGAACTCCAACAGCGTGGACTTCAAGCTCCGGGGATCATAGCTCCCGGTCACGACGTTGAACGCCGGAAGGGAGAGCTCTGCGTCCGGCACTAGGTCCTTGAGCTCATCCCTGGGTACGGTGTTGCCGAGAGGCACTGCCTGCTGGAACAACATTACTGGTACGGCCACAACCAGACGCCAATAATATTCCTTGCAACATTAATATCGTACGCGCTACAACTCCTAAATCATCAGGATAGCGCTACTAGTTGCCTTTCCGCGGTGCCGAGTCGGACCGCTACAGGATATAAATATCCAATGCCACCAACATGTTGTAAGAGATTACATTCTGCAACGAACTCAATTCGCCAAACGCTACGAGTAAGAGCCATGTTTCACTAAGTACTGCCACGAGTACTTACAATGATACACCAGCGCCTATCAGAAACAAAACGGTGTGTCTGCTTTGAGCCACGATAAGTCACTACATACGCGCGTTGCGCACGGCCATTGGGCCTAAACGATGTCTCATCAAGGTTCATCATTAGGGCAGCATGGTGAAGTCCTGGGAACTCAACCTTCAAATCCCTCAGAATCTCGTAGGTGCTGCACACCGACTTGTAGGTCACCATCCAACGCTTGTGCTCTAGTTTGTCGGAGCAATGGGCTGATGAGAGTTCATTCCTGTGTCGATTCAAGAATGCTCGAAACCAATCCTTGCCAGCACTGCCACGGCGGATTCAGCCTTGGATGATCTTATGCTGTCGATCGGGCTTAATGGCGAGCGAGCAATATTTTACGACCTCCAGCACCTTGCGTCGCAGGGCCTTAACAATCATCCACGCAACGATGCCTTCCCACGACGAATGATGATAGGAGCAGCCATCCGCGCTTGCTCCTCTTCGGTGGAGATAACAAGGTTGGAAAACGAGGTCATCGAACGAGCCTTCCTAGCGGTTTCGACATTGCGTTGGAGGCTGGCCATCGGTACTCCGAAGCACTTCACGGCAATAACGCGGAACGAGTGCGTTCCGTTCACAACAAATAGCGCTCATTGCACTCACCATATATGTCGGCGCTCGTTTACTTCTTGTACTCCCCACGACCGCCGTCATCCGTTGCCTTGCCCTTGTGCTTGCCCTTGCTGGGCTTAGGGGTCGCATAGTCGCGTGTGGCTGGGTGTAGTTGAGGTGGAGGTGGTGCACGTTGGGAGATCTGTCGCTCCGGCTGTCGTTGCGACGGATTTCAAAATCGGGTCAACCCACCCGGCTTGGACACCCCACTGCGACAGACGAAGAGCAGCCCGTAACGTAGCATATGAGTGCATAATCCTTATGCTTGCCTGAAAGCCCTACTAAAATGCCTCAAAATGATCCGACAACCTCCGATGTCGATCGCAGCAAGTGATACGTGGAAGACTGCCCGCGAGTGTATCCAAAAAATGGTGTACCCAAATCTCCCTCGCATATGAAGATACCGCCGTTTATATTATTAGTCGCTAACCGTCGGAAAGACTGCTGCCACCGCCAGGCAGGGTATCACTGGTGCCAGCAGTCCCGTCCTGGGGCGGGGCGGGAAAAAAATCTTGCCGCGCGAGGGCCGCGCCCTGTTTTTATCGCCGCTGCCCCGCGTCGCCATCATGGCCTCTGATCATCAATCGTCTGGCGGGCGACGGAGTGACCACAGTAGGCTGTTTGCCCACCCGGCAGCAGCGGTGGAGATGCCAGGTTCCGCCCAACCGCTGGAGCCAATTAGCCTGGAACAGCGAGCTGCCGAGGCGCAGACTGCGCGCCGCTGGGGTCCAGCAGCGACAAGCGAAGCACCCGGGGCTTGCTCCGCAAGGTGGGCTGTCGCGCATCTGAGCACGCCGCTGTCGACGTCCGAAAGCCGCCAAGTGCAGGCTGCAGCTTGGACCAGAGGCGAGGCACAACATCCGGAATAAAAGCACGGGCCAAGCCTCATGGACCCCTATGGCTATCCACCTGCTGCCCCCGGCTACGCCCATGCGCCACAGGGCTATGGGCAACCTGGTGCACCCCCCCCCCCCCCCCCCCCCGCCCCCCCTGCCTTCCACCTCTTCCCCTTGACCCTCCTCCCCCCTAAAAACGCTCCATTCACCCCGATCTGGATTTAATTATTCCTGTAAGCAAGATGGAGAGGCTGGGTCACGCTGAGAGGGGAAGGGGGGCGATGGTGTACGGCTGGGAGGCCCACCCAAGGCAGGCTGGGGGTTCCACAAGCATGCACAAATTTGGGAAGGGGGGGGGGGGGGGGGTAGTGCAGCTGATGGCATGTATGGGGGCATGTTGGCCTCGCGCTGGCTGCGTGCTGACGCCTCGCCTCCTCCGCCCACCACTACCCCCCTTCTCCCCCGCTCCTGCTCCAGTCGCGCCCCCAGTGCACGGCGGCATGCCGCTGCACCCGAGTGCCGGCAGCTTCCCTCCAGCACCACCTCCAGCTGGACCCGCCGCGTCCGCCCCGCCGCCGCCGCCGCCAGGCGGCCCCCCAGCGCCTCCGCCCCCATCCCAACCCCAGGAGCCAGCAGGCCAGTGGGGCCACCCGGGCGCACAGTACCCCTACCAACAGCCGCCGCCTGCCAGCTACGCCTACTACCCCCCGCAGCAGCAGCAGCCGTATCAGCAGCCGCCACCGCCCCCGCAGCAGCAGCAACAGCAGCCGTATCAGCAGCCGCCACCACCCCCGCAGCAGCAGCAACAGCAGCCGTACCAGCAGCCGCCGCCGCAGCAGCCACAGTTCCAGCAGATGCAGTTTCAGCAGCTCCAGCAGCAGCAGCAATATCAGCCCCCGCCGCCGCAGCAGCTCCAGCATCAGCCGCCATTCCCGCCCAGCTCCTACGCACCCTCCGCCCCCAGCTAGCGCCACCACTCGCAGCTTACGCACCTCAGCCGCCTCCTATGCAGCCACCGGTCTCGTACCCGGCGCAGGTGCCGCCTTCCCTCCCCCCCCCCCCCCCCCCCCCCCCCCGCTCTGTTGCCGGTGAGAGTCCTTGTCCTAATCCACCCTGACGGCTGCCAGGGGTCGTGCCAGGCGCAGGGCGACGCCTCGTACGCCGGCGCCCCGCCACTCTTCCCCTCCTACAACCCACACGCGCTTGCAGGGATCATGCCGCCCGCCGCCGACCCCGTGGCGCAGGCGGGTGTGCCGGCAAGCGGTGAGGCGGGCGGCGAGGGCAAGGCGAAGAAGCTGCCGGCATGGCTGGCGGACGAGATCCGCAAGCGAGGGCTGAAGGCGGCGGCCGCCAACCCAGGTGACGCCCCCAGCCCCCAGCCCCCCGCCCACCCCATCCTGTCCTATCCCATCCTTTACTATCCTACCCCATACCATCCCATCCTAACCTATTCTAACCCATCCTTTACTAGCCTACCCCATACGATCCTGTCGTAGCCCCTCCCCCCCCTCCCCTTCTGCCTCCCCTCCCAACCCCACACCCCCTGCCAGCCACCACAGCAGCCTGCTTGCTAGCCAGGCGGCGCCCTGCTTCTCGGCCCCAGCCACTACTGCCGCGCCTGCCTGCGAGGCGCGGCGCATCCCCCCAATCCCCCCAATCCCCCCCTCCCCATCCTGGACGCCGCACCTCCGCGCCACCGCCCGGACCACCTGGGATGGCTCTGCCCTTTCGCCCTGTTGGGAGGCCAGCTGACGCCACTCGGCGGTGATGGGTCGGCTGGTGGGGTGCAGGCGGCGACACAGCGGAGGCAGTGCCGCCCCAGAACGGCAGTAGCGGCGGGGGCGGCGGCGGTGCGGAGGGTGCTAAAGGCAGCGGTGATGGGGAGCAGGATGGAGTGGAGGGCGGCGGCGTACCGGGGCGGGTGGCGCGTGCAGTGCTGCCGACGAGCCCGAGCTCCTCAGACAGCGATGACTACTCGGAGGAGGAGGAGCAGCAGGCGGAGAGCATCCCGCCGGAGCTGGTGCGCAAGCAGCTGACAGAGCTGCTGCTGGAGGTCACGGAGGAGATGTTCAGTACGCATCCTCCCCCCCCCCCCCCCCCCCCCGGGGCTAACTCTTACTACCCGAGGCATGGCGGAGTGCCTGGCTGCCGGGGTGGGGAGGGCGTCTGCACAGTAGGGGGATGGAGGGCTGAGGGAGGGGGGGGGGGGGATTGGATGGCATGCAGTCACTCAACTGGCGGCCCCGTCCTTCAAATCATCCAACTTTGCAGGTGAGATTGCTGAGCAGGCGGCAAAGCTGCGCGAGGCGGATGCAGTGGCGACGGCAAGGGTAGGGCAGAGGGGCGGCGGCGGCGGCGGCGGCAAGAGGTGCCCCTCCCCCCCCCCCCCCCCCCTCCCCTGCATGGGAGAGTGGGAACAGGGGTGAGTGAGACCTGATTGTGACTCTCTTGCCCCACCCCCCTTTCTCCATCATCTCTTCCACCTCTCGTCTCATTGCAGCAGCAGCAGCGGCAGCAGCGGCGGCGGCCCGGGGCAGGACCTGCTAGGGCTGGGCTACGGGAGCGCGGACGACTCGGACGAGGACGCGGAGGAGGCGCAGTCGCAGCCGCCGCCGCCGCCGCCGCAGCCGCAGCCCCAGCAACCGGCAGCGGAGGAGGCCTCCCTGCAGGCGGACGCACCCGCGACACCGCCATCGCCGGGGCCCGCAGCGCCGCGCAGCCCGGCCGCCGCCCCGCGGATGTTCCGCAAGGGTGAGAGGGTGCTATACCGGAAGCGCCTCGCGGAGGGCAGCTACCGCGACGTGGAGGCGGTCGTGCTGCACGTGGACCTCTCGCTGCAGCCGCCCGCGTACAGCATCAGCGTCGACGGGCAGCCGCGTGAGACGGAGGGGGAGCGCCTGAAGCCAATGCCGCAGGTTTTGCCCCTTCCCTCTCTCGGCTGCCCCTTGCCGATGTACCACCCCCTGTCCACCATGCCATCAGTGATAGCCCGAGAGGGCATCACTCGCCGCATTTGTTTTGCTTTATCATTTCCATCATACATTGGTGACTAGCGCGGAGGTGGCAATTGATTTTGAATGATGGTCTGGCTGTGTAATTCGCCACCCTTCTAGCGTTGCAATAAGCCAATGAACCCGATTACTCGCGTACCGGTACTACTTGCTACTCCATCCTCGTAGTGGTACTGGCACTGGCAAACCGGCCTGTACCACATTGGTACCACCCCCCAATATTGCCTGATCGCAACAGGCCGAGTGCACGATGATATAAACACGCAGTAGTCATTAACATAATGTTATCGTTGTGCATAGATGCGCAGCCCTGTATCGCTGTCTATTTTGACGAAACAATGTACGTCAACTTTTCCTCAGTAGTAATGGGGAAAACTAACTCCAAAAGTCCTTAGCAATATCCGAAATCAATTTGCAATACGATCAAGATGTAACTGTCAGTCTTCTTTCAAGAAAAGGCAATTATCAAGACATTTTTCATGATATTCTATTCTAGGTGCCGAACTTCCATCCTGATTTACTGGTGAGTTTGTGCTCCAGCAGCAGCAACAACCGTTTTCATCAGCAAGCGGCAATAAGTTACACAATGAATTTTTGTGCGATAAATACGACGCATCAAGTCGCTGATAGTTGCTAACACGCGATGGTGTTGATAAGTCTTCTGATGCTCTTTCGCGAGGGGCACTGTGAGAGTGCCAGCTGTGTGTCACCCCCCCCCCCCCCCCCCCCTGCAACCCCGGCTGGGTGGCAGCTGACGGGCGCAGTGTCGTGTGTGCCACGTGTTCCCGTAGCCGAGCCGCGCCCCACTGCCTCCCTCCCTGCCCGCCGCTTGCCTGCAGGGCGACGATGCGCACATGGTGGCGGCGGAGGACGGTGCTGGCGCGCGGGACGCGGCGCAGCGAGCGGCGGAGGTGGAGGCGTCGGCAAACGGTGAGCGGGAGGGGAGCCAGCGACCTCGCGGAAAGGACGCGAAGGAGAAGGACCGAGAGCAGGGCCAGAAGCACGAGGCTCACGGAAAGGACGCCAAGGAGAAGGAGAAGGACCAGAAGCATGGCCGCGGTAGGGGCAAGGAGGCGTCCGGGCGGCGGTCTGATAGGTCGCCTGGCAGGAGGAGCGCAAGCCCAAAGCAGAAGCAGTGCGCTGCCCCCTCTCCCCCCGCCCCATCTAAGGCCGATTAGCATCCCCCCCCCCCCCCCCCCCCCCCTTCCCCCTCTGTCTAATCAACCCATCAGATGAGGACCACATGCTTGTGTTACCCTTCTCAGCCTCTGCCTCGCTGTCTGGCATGACCGCAGCCCCTCGGGCGTGGAACCCCGGTTGGCCTGACGTCCCACGCCGGTGACCGCTCGCGCACAGGTATCGCAGCCCCAAGCACAGAGCCCGGAGCCGCTCGCCGCGCCGGCGCTCGCGCTCTCGCTCGCCGAAGAAGGGCAAACACCACAGGGAGAAGGGTGCGCTGCTCGCTGATCCCCGACTGGGCGCCCCACCACCCAGCAGCCCCACCTGCCTGCGCTGACAGCCGCACGAACGCAGCAAAGCTACATGGGGAGAGCACGGACAGCACAGGCTGGACCTGCACCCTGGGTGCTCGGAACTGTCGCCTGTTTTGCTGCTGTGGTTTGCATACCTGCATGCTATGTTGATTGTCAGCTAGACTACATCGCATGCGGATGGTGTGTGCCACTGCTGGCTGGAGCTTTAGTGCTATCATGTGGTGCACCAAGTCAGAGAGGTAGATAGATTAAGTGTGTGTGTGTGTGTGTGTGTGTGAGAGAGAGAGAGAGAGAGAGAGAGAGAGGGAAATGGTGGTCAGTTGGGGAGAGGGGGTACTGGGTGACTAAGGTTTCATGACAGGCGGCACCTCCTGGGCGGATCGTGCTGGTTATCGCTCTGGCGACAAACAGGCGGCCATGCTGCGCCACCTGCTTCCCCCCTCCCCTGGCGCCCCCCTTTCTGACTGCCGGTATTCTGCGGGCCAGCGTCTGCCGTGGCACTGTTGCCATGTGATGGTTGGTGGCTGAAGGGTCTGATGCGCTGCTGGCGGCGCAGAGCACAAGAGCAGCCGAAGCAGCCGGCAGGGCAGCCGCAAGAGCCGCAGCCGCAGCCGGTCGGCGCGCAGCCGCGATCGCCACCACCACAAAAAGGTGCGCCCGCTGCCGACCCCCCCGCCATCCCGCCGCCGCCTTCTTCCCTTTCGTCCTCCCCCTCGCCCTGCTCTGTTTCCGTGTCTATCCTTGTGCGTTTTCAGGTTCAAAGGCTTTAGGGATTACGGGGTTAGGGTTATGGTTTATTTTTGCACCCTAAACCCAAACCCAAAACTAACAAACCCTAAAACCCGTTCACCGCTGCCCAAATGAAGTTAGCACGCGCACACCCACGCCCACGCCCACACCCACGCCCACGCCCACACCCACACACATATTGCACGCACCGTTTGGCTTCCAGCTGAGTGCGCCCCCGGCTGCTCGGCCAGTGTTACCAACTAATATCAAAATAACTACAAACCGATGAATACGGGCTTTATTCATATAATTATCATTATAAGTCATGTATTTCGTGATGTAAATGAGTTAATCTATACAATTACTGAATTATGTATTTAGTAACTATATAGCTGCTCGCCCACTTACAATGCGTCGTTGATATAGTTGTAATTAACATATCAACCACACTCTGCAGGCGCCGCGCGCAGAGAGCCCCAAGCGGCGGCGGCGCAGCCCGTCACGGGACCGCAAGGAGCGGCGCAGGGACGGCAAGCGCGCACGCGACGACCACCACCGGGACAGCTCCCGCCGCCGCAGCCCGCGCGGCTGAGACCGCCCCATCCTGCAGTGCCCAAACCTGCGGGGGGACCTGGGCCGACCTGTCAGGGCTTGGAGGCCAGGACCGCGTCTGTGACGTCGGCCCCCGGACCATATCATCCCCACCCCAACACGCCAAGCGCAGGAAAGGAGCAGTGCGGGAAAAAGCAAATTTAAGAATCGGCACGGAAGTGGCATGACACCACACGCTTCGGATTTGCCAATTGGTTAGAGGTGCGCTTATTCAAGTCTTACCGCAAACCCTAAACCCTAAAACCTCTGCGAAACCCTAACACCCTGCGGCGCGTCACCCAAATACGTCCTCGATGTCCTTCTCTTCCCCATCCGTCCTGACATTTCGATAATGGAGAAAAGCAGTGCAGTGGGGCGGCTGAGGTGAAGGGGGAAAGCGGGGGGGGGGGGGGGCACGGTCACACGGACCTTGCGCAGATCTGGCGGCAGCATTCGGACCGGCTGTGCAGTTGGTCTGAAGTGGATGGTGGTGCGGGGGCCAGCGTCAGGCTGCCGCACGAGTTTGCTACAGTACTCAGTCTGTAACAGGTGTGCATGTATACATGTGTGTGTGTGCGCGTGTGTGTGTGTGTGTGTGTGTGTGTGTGTGTATGTGTGTGTGTGATGATTACAATGCAAGTTGCCAGGGCTTTCATTATAATCACGGATAATGGTTGTCTGTCCGCTCGGTAAAGAGGTGGTCTCTTCCACGAGAGGTCCCCGGTTTGATGCGTTAGCGCTTCGGGGTTGGAATGAGGCAATGGTCTAATGGCTGTGCCAGACGTACGACTGTAGTTGGCGCACGAGGCCAAGCGCTGGGGCGGCTTCGGCTGATGACCCGGGGCCAACTTTGCTTTACTTTGATGGAAACCCTAAACCCTAGACTCCCAAAAACCCTAAGCCCTAAGCCCATACACGAAAACACGCAGAAAAGGACAATTCAAAAGTGAACACTCTACAGTAAGGGGGGGGGGGGGGGGGGGAGAGGGGAGGCGGTGCGGGTGTTGTCATATCGCGTTAGACGGAAGCCAGAATCGGTGCCGCTGAGCAGAGGGCGCTGGGCGGTGCAGCGGGGGGCTGGAGGGGGGGCGAAGCGGCAGGTGCCTGCACGCTCCACACTACAATGGTTACAAGCACGCCGTCCTCCTTGGCTGTGTGCTGGCGGCAGACCGCCGGCAGGGGCGGTTATGAGCGGACCAGCAGGCTGCCGCCGGTGGCAACGCCGCGGCCGCGAGCGACGGTTTCAGGAGCCCATCTCCTTGTCGATCTTGCGGACGAGGCGCAGCGTGGCGTCCTTGCTGTACTGCGCCTCCGGCTGCGTCGGGTCGTAGAACAGGCGCCGGAAGATGTAGTCCAGCAGGACGTCCACCTGCGCGCGGGAAACGGCACGGGAGCGTGTCAACGAGGCGGGGAGGGAGCCCAGGGGGCAGCCTGCTGCGAGTGTGGTTGCGGAGCGCCCATCAAGTAAGCGGCGCAGTGCCGGTGCCATCCACACCAGCGGGCAGCGGGCTCTCTCCCCTAACATCATCGCTGCTGTACTAGCATAGCCTCACCGCCTAACGACGCACACTCAGCATGGCGCATTGTTGCAGCTGTTCAGCAGCTAGCCACTGGCGGCACGACTCTGATTTCGTCGAAAAGTCTTGGGCTAGAGGCGCAAGAGCGAGACTGGAGCAGTGCCAGGGGATATCCACATGACGTACGAGTCACACCGCACACGCAGTAATATCTCAAAACCTGTGCTGAGCATAGAGTCGTCGGTACCACGTGTAAAATTATATAACATACAGTATATGATATGATACTATAATGTAATAAAAATGATATGATATTATATTATGATATCAAAATATCAAATCATATCATAACGATACGATACGAAATGATATGGTGTGATATAATATGATATGACAAGATAATACCACAATGTTTGATTAATGTATAGGATATATGATATAATATATTATAACGTAATACCATAATGATATGATATGATATGATATGATATGATATGATATGATGTGATGTGATGTGATGTGATGTGATGTGATGTGATGTGATATGATATGATATGATATGATATGATATGATATGATATGATATGATATGATATGATATGATATGATATGATACAATATAATATGATGTGGTTTGATATGATATGATATTATGTGTGTGAAACAGTGTCAGGGGCGCTATAATTGTTTGCCCTAGCGCCCCGGCGCCAGATGCTGCACGTCGCCAGGCACACGCCATTTATTGAAGCTGGGAGCCCCCCTCTCCCCCCCCCACCTTCCCGCCCCGCTACTCAGACTACCGCCCCCGCGCGCTGATACTGATGGTCCAAGTAGTTGCAAAGGCAGATGTTCCAAGCGCAAAGTATTAATGCGTAGCGTGTGTGGAAAATGCTAATGGCTGAGCCGCCAATGCTGCCACGAAGCGCTGGAGGGGACAACGGAGACGGAAGAGGAGGTTGGAACGGGGGGGGGAGGGGGGGCACCTTGGCGTACAGCGGCCGTGTCTTGGGCATGTGCAGGATGCACGACTCGCGGGGCTTGAACAGCGTGCTGCCCTCGCCGCCGTCTTCGCCGCTCTCCTTTGCGATGGCCCATTCCAGGACGTTGTCGTACCTGTAGCAGTGTGTGTGTGTGTGTGTGTGGATGGGGGGGGGGGGGGGGGGGATGAGGGGCCGCGAACTGAAAGTCGCTGCAATGCTATGTCGGTTTCGTCCTGTAAGTAGAACAGCGCCCGGCGGGGCGGGGGCGGGGGGGAGGGAAGGGGGGGGGGGGGGGGGGTCGGCGTACCCAGCAGTCTTGAGGTCGCTGGCCGCGGGCAAGAACTTCATCTCGGCCACGCGGCCGAGCGCCTCCAAAAAGTCGATGAAGGTGAGGCATTCGTAGCGGGCAAAGTCCTGCAACAGGGCGTTGCCACAGCGCACCCGCACAGCTGAGATGCCGGCAGGGACCATTGCAGCAGCGCGCAAAGCCCCCCCCCCCCCCCCCCTTCCCCTACGGTGGGGTGAATGGCAAATGGTGGCAATGGCAATCGCCCTCGTAATTGGGCGGCACTGGCACGGGGTCATCAGCGCAGGCACGCAGGCCGGGGCCGAGGCGCCTGCCTTGAGCTCGTCGATGACGACCATGCGCGACCACATGAAGCACTGCGTGGCCTCTTGCAGCGCAAACTGCCCGTCGCACATGTTGACGTCGTCCATGAGCTTGTGCCAGCCGTCCAGCTTGAGCACCTTGGGCCGCAGGCCGCCCCCGGAGGGCCGCAGGCGGTACCTGAACCCGCGTGTGGCCGCAATCACAGCACGGCGTGAGACTCCGCGGGCCGGTCCTGCTGCTTTCCTTGTCTGACAATATACCGCCCATCTCAACATGCTCATCGAGCCCCCCCCCCCCCCCCACCCCCCCTCCCCACCGCGTGTCATTGCAGCACGCTGCTTCTGGTATGGGTTGACACGTTTGTATGTCCGGCTGCTATGGGGGGATTCAAGGTAGCACCGGGGGCGGGGGGGGGGGGGGGGGGGGGCTGACTTGTGCCGATGCAGGCAAGTGGCGGCTGTTGGGGGGTTGTGGGGGGGGGGGGGGGGGGGCTCGCCGCACCTGCTGTAGATGGCCTTGAGCAGCACGGAGTGTTTCTTGAACAGGCTGTCGCACTCTTCTGTGTACAGGCGCGACTCGCGAAAGTCATTGGGCCAGATGGCGGAGTACGGGGTGAGCGCGGGCAGGATGTTCTTCAGGAACAGCATCTCCACCGCCTCCGCCAGGTCCACCGTGGCGATGCCCTTGCCATACTTGGCCGCCGCGGCACGGACCACGGCTTCCATGAATTCAAAGCGCATCAGCGCGTGGTCGTCATTCACCTGCGCACGCCGCCATTCGGCGATGTGTCAGCCGGCCATTGCTGCGCTGCGCGCTGATGTGCGAGTACGGCAAGGCGTGGTGGCGGTGGGATTGGAGACCCAAGGTGCGGGGGGGGGGGGGGGGGGGGATGTGGGGTGCTGCGGACGGGCCTTGTTCTCGGGTGCCTTCTTGTCCGCCACGTAGTTGGAGACAATGAACAGCGTGTCGCAGTCAGAGCGCTTGATGTAGAGGGACTCGGCGTCGGGGATGTTGGCGCTGTCCAGGAACATTGTCCAGGGGTTGAGCTGCATGTGGAAGGGGCTGCCGCTGCCGATGCTCGCTGGATACGTCAGCAACCGGGGGAAAGGAGAGGCGGGGGGGGGGTCAGTTCCATGAACACAGTCCTCAGGGTCGCACACATGGTGCCATGCTGATACACATATGTCTCCAGGCTTCCCCTGGCGTGTTGGAGGGTTGTGTGGGGGACGCACCAAAGTACATGAAGCACGAGTAGAAGGACTTGTAGTACTTCTTCATGACGTCGTGCACCTGCTTGATGCATTGCTCGTCCGTGGGCTTGTCGTTGTTCGTGTTGCCCTTGTTCTCCCGCAGAAGAAAGCCGTAGAACTTCTCTTTGGCGGTCGAGCGCTGCCAGTCGCGCTCAAACACCTTGTTGGTGACCTGCAAGCGGCAGGCAGGCCATGACGCCCCCGATCGCATCAGTCTCCCTGGGAGGGCTGAGCATTCTAATCGCTGAAGTTGCAGCCAGAATATGCCGGCAAAAGGGTGAAGGGGGGTTGGGGGGTTGCGTAGCCGATGGCGAGGTGGCCCTCACGATGTCGTTGTCCCAGAAGTCCCGGGAGTCGGCCTCCTTCACGCGCGGCTTGAATATGGACTTGGGAAGCTCCCACGGCTCGCGCTCCTCCACGGGCGCCACGTACACGTCTTCCGTGGACGTCTCCGTCTGCACAGCCGGGCAGCTTCAGGCAATGGACCGCGCGAGTCGGGCGCGCCCGCAGAGGCAGCCGGACCACAAACACCGCTGTGTGCCATGTAGGCGTGCACATGTTTGCGTATGGGGACTTGGGCTTTCAGGGTTGGCTAAAAACCTAAGCCCCCAAGTGGCATCGCGTCCCGGCGTGCATTGATGCTGCGCGGGGCGCCGGCAATGGCGGGCACATGGCGGTGAATGCAGTAGGAGGGGATCCGCGCGGCGCGTACCTCGGTGGAAGTGATGCGGTTGAACTTGACGATGAACTGCAGGTTGTCGGGGCGCAGGTTGCCAAACGCCTTGGTGGTCAGCAGCAGCGGCGCCTTCACGCGGAGGGTGTGCTTCTTAGGCAGTGGCGCCAGGCGCGGCACCGGCTTGTAGGGGATGAACGGCGGCGCGGAGCCCGGCGGCCGGCTGATCTTGCTCAGCACGTCTGTCATGGGGAACTGGCGCTGCAGCGCCGAGGGGATGCTGCTGGGGCGCGCGGGGGGCGCCGGCAGCAGCACCTCCACCTCGTCCACCAGGGACCCGCCCTGCCGGCCGCAGGCGCACCGTCCCGCTCAGCTCAGCCCGGACCCGGTTGGTGAAAGAGAACCGGCGATGACCGGGTCGTTGGGGGCACGGCGCGGGCGAGTGGACAACAGAGAGCAGCGATGGCGAACTGCTGCCAAGTTTGCAAGTGCTGGCGGGGAGGTGGCGTGGCGTCACCGCACCTGAAAGTAAAAGTGGGCCCGCTTTCCGTTGGGGAGCTGGTAGGCGGGGAAGAGGTCTTGATACACCTGCGAGGGCGCAAAGGCAGGGTCGGGAGATGTGGGCGCTCTTTGAGATGTAGGATGGCGCTGTTTTGGTGGTGTCCGGTGAGTGTTGTCGGGTAGGCTGGCGCAGGGTGTGTGGGAGGTGGTCCTGCCTTGGAGCCGTCCACAGCCTCAAAGACGGACAGACGTGGCTTCAGGGGGTCCTTGCTGTCCACCAGCTTCTCCTCGAAGGAGATGACGGTGCGGTCGCGCGAGGGCGCCAGCACCACGTTGAGCGACACCGCGTCGGACCGCTCCCACCTGACCTCCTCCTTGCCCTTGTCCCACGAGCTGCGCAGCAGCTCCTCGTCCGGCAGCAGCCGCGTGAGCGCCATGCGCCCGCCCTGCGCGCAGCAGCGCCGACAGCCTCATGGCGCCTGTGCCCACCCCGCATTCAACGTGCCTTTGCGCCGACGCCATGCGCAAGCGGCATCCGCCCTGAAGGCGCGCGGTCAAACGCAGGAAGGTGCCCGAGCTACAAGGTGCCCCAGCCCCCGGCCCGGCTGCCTGCCTGACATCTATTCACACGAGAGAGCGGCATGGGGGTCGGTAATGGCCTCTTGGGTCTGCACCGCCCTCACCACCGCCAGCGTGCACCTGGCCATGGCAATGCACGCGCTACCTGTAAGCGCGGCACCAACACTAAACGGGTTTGGGTCTTTAAATAGGGATTTTTAGCAGTAAAACCCTAAGAACCCTACACCCTAAGAACCATACCAGCTCAACAACACTACCTACTCAATGGGGCGTCTGAAATCAAATCACGGAATAGGGAGGGAGGGCGTCTGCATGTCTACCAGTGCTGAGTGGGCCCGCCTGCCAACGGCATGTAGGGCTAAAAGGGATGCTCGCATCGCAGGGCAAGGGGGGTCCCCGGGGGGGGGCGGTGGGGGGGGGGGGGGGGGGGCTCACCTCGCGCATCGCGGTGGTGGGGCGGTCGATGGTGAGCTGCGTCTCCGCTGCGAGCTGCAGGTGGCCTGTTTTGCTGATGTCGACCGCCGCGCGGAGGAGGTGATCCGCAGCGGCGTTGGGGCGGTGCGTGGTGAGCAGCCTGCCGGGGCGCAGCGCGCGCCGTCAGCGGTGTCAGTGGCAGCCCTCTTGCATGGATCGGTGCGCCGGGGGGGGGGGGGGGGGGGGGGGAGGGCGGCGGGCGGCCGGGTGCCAGTGGCGGCAGCGGCTGGCGCACCTGCCGGCCACCTCGCCCATGGGGACGGGGGCCTTGGGCTGTCGGAACTCGCTGATGGTGGGCTGCCAGCGCTGCTTGCCGTTGCGCATGTTGTGGTCGGGCGTCTCCTCCCACAGGTGGCTCATCGGCCGGCGCAGCAGCTGCGGCAGGCCCTTCATGGACTTGGGCACCGTGATCCAGTTGCCCTCCTCGTCAAACACGCGCCGCCGGGGGGCCGCGGAGTATTCCTTGGGGCGCGCGAAGCCGGGCAGCGTGCTCACATCCGGCGGCTTGCCGTACAAAGCCAGCTCCTCCTCCTCTTCCACCCACCTGTGTCCAGTGGGCAAGGCGAGAAGGGATTGGGATGTGCCATTTTCCCCATCATTGAGTGACACGCGAACATCAGCTCCGAACTGAGAATATTCCGTTCGTTGCCGAATAAAACGCCGCTTCTTACAGGTGTCCTTACTGCGTGGCAATGCCGATGTAATATTTGTCCAGAAGGTAACGCTGATCGCACATTGTCCAGGCTATTCGGAATGCGCGGGGCATTCTTCCCAAGTGCTGTCCGAGGCGGGCTGCTCAGGGCGACATATGCGGGAGGTAGGACGGGGGGGGGGGGGGGGGGGGGAGGTGGGGGGGAGGTGTGTGTGTGTGTGTGGGGGGGGGGGGGGGGGGTTCACCTTAGGAAGCGCTCGCGGCCCTCCCCCTCAACCTCCATGTGCGCCCCGAACGCGTCCAGCTGGTAGGATGCTGCGGGCTGGCTCAGAGGAGCATGGCTGTCCCCATCGCCCCCGTTGTCGTCGGCGCCGTCTGCACCCTCGCCCGCCTCGCCACCGTGCGGGTGCTGCGAGGTCGTGTGGCCCAACCCAGCCTCGCCGGTGCTGCCGGCGCTCGGCATCAAGCTGCCGCCAGGGCTGATGATGGGGAAGGCCATCTTGGGGCGGACGGTGTTGATCGGCTCCAGGAGCGACTTGTGCATGCGCTGGTCGATGAGCTTGGACGCCGGCATTTCCGGCATGGAGCGCGTCATCTTGATGCGCGGCAGCACCAGCTCCTCGCCCCCCTCCACCTCCAGCTCCCGCTCCAGCGCAGCCGAGCCCTGCCGCCCGACAAGCGCCCAAGTCAGCGGCCGAGAAATTGAAGTTGAAACTTGATACAACTGAATCAAGTTTGCGTCTTGACAAGATGTCTGTACCCAGCATCAGGGAAGGGCCCGCCCCCGACCAACCCGCATAGGGTCCGCTGATTAAAGCGTGCGACAAACTGTGTGGCAATCTGCCAAGTGCGGCGGCGGCCAAAGAGAGTGGGAGTGGGCAAGGGCGGTGAGGGGATGGTAAGGGGGGGGGGGGGTGGCCGGGCACCGTGAGCTCAGCCTTGTAAAAGACGGTGCGGTTCTTGGGGTGGAGGCTGAGGTTCTGGATGATGGAGGAGGCGAGCAGGTAGAGCTTCTTCTCGATGGCGTCGCTGCGCGTGAAGATTTCGCTCTGCCGGCTGAAGTAGCTGATGATGCCCAGCAGCACGCGCAGCCCCTTGCGGGCGATGATGGTCTGGTTGTCCTTCAGCGTGCTCAGGTTCAGCAGCGCGCACAGCGTGTAGTAGTAGTTCTCCAACACCGACTGCGCACGGCATCAACACCGCCATTGGACCGATCGCAATCAATGCCAGTATACAGGCCACGCGATGCCGCATCGAATGCGCGGAGCTGCGTTTGTGGCACAATCATGCTACACAAATTTCGTAGTTTCAGCCAGTTGCGGCAAGGAAGGGGGTTGGGGGCCGGCTGGGCGTGGTCTAGGTGAGGGAGCGGGCACCCACCACCATGTTGTTGATGTCACGCTCGTAGAGGGCAGGGTGCTCCTCCTTGTCAGCGCCAACGGTGGGCCGGAAATTGACGTCGTCCCCCTTCCTCTCGCTTGCAAGGCAGATGGTGTAGCGTTTCTGGCAGCGGATGAGCAGCTTCACCAGGTGCGTGATCCCGTCCAGCGCCGCGATGCTCTCCTTGGTGGCCACCATGGCGGCCTTGGGCCGGGGCTGCAGGTAGGGCACGCAGTACGTCATGCGGCCCAGGTAGCGCGCGGCGCGCATCTCCAGCAGCGGGTGCTTCGTCTTGATCAGCTTTATCATGACCGCCTGCGCACCGACCGCGCCATTGCCCAAACATCCGTTATATCAAAACAAAGCTGAAATACTTCAGCGGGCAGCTGCTAGTCAGATCACAAGAGCGACAAAGCAAGGGGTCGGGCTACCGTAAGTTTGCATCGTCCGGGCAGCGGGGTGCGCACCTGCAGAGGCTTTGTGCCGTCCACATGCTCAATGTTGGCCCACTCCTCCGCCAGGCTCATCAGATGCCCCGCGGCAGCTTCACGGAGCGTCGGCGGCCAGTACTCCGTGCTCGCGATGTTGATGAGCAGCTCCACCGCGCCGTTTCGCACCACCAGCTTCTCCACGCTCGCGCTCCGCACCGTGCAGTTCCACAGCGAGGACTGGCAGCACGTGGGGAGCGGGGGCAGCGGCGGGCATCGTTGGTACCCACTCATCCCGCTGCCGGGCACGTCTGGGAAGCGGACACGAGTTGCTGCCGACAAAGCATGTGATGGCGCATGTGATCACCCCGGGAAGGCCCAGCTGCTGGAAGGCAGGAAGGTGAGGAGAGGCATGGCCCATTCGATGACAACACACATTGTACCCGGGATCAACAATGGCCAGGAAGGTGGTGGTGGTGGTGGGGGGGGGGGGGGGGGCACCATCTAGTCCCGCATTGATTTGTGCAAGCGAACTAAACTAAATCGCAGCCTCATGTTGCATGTCAGGTACTTGAGCCGATTTACGAACGACTGTGGCGGGGGAGCCCACTCACCACCGACAGCTGCACCACCTTCCAGCCGATGTACATCCGCATGGTGAGGAGCTTGCAGAGGATGAGCAGCGCGTTCTCCACGCTCGGTGGCTCGCGCGGCTCTACGCCCGGCGGCGTGACAGCGACGCTCCACCAGGTCTGCCGCTTGCGGCCGCCCGGCGGAACGCCCATCTCAAAGATGTCCGTGCGGCGCGGCAGCACCGGCGCGTCCTCGTCGATCAGGAACAGGCAGAGCGACGCCACCAGGAACTCGAACAGCTTCAGCAGCGGTGTGTCGCCCTCCTGCAAGCGGGCATTGGTGGCATGTCTCTCAAACAGCTGCGGCCATAAACGCGAGTGTAGCGAGCCGGATGGCTGACATGCGCAGTAGCAACACACAGCTGCGGCTAACAGGGTTGCGCTGGTCGGGATGGAGGAGGGCACCGCACCGTCATGTCATCAGCCTCAAGCAGTGAGTCAATCCACGTCTGTCCAACAGACACCAGGATCTCTAGGCCCCAGTCCCTCTTCAAGCCCGGATTGCCGTCGCCGTCCTCCTCCGCTCCAGCATTGCCCCCCGCCTGCTGCCCTTCCCGCCCCCCCGCTGGGGCGGGGTCCCCCTCCGGCCGTGGACTCCCGCCACCCTCCTCAATGGGCTGCAGCTCGCCCTCCTTCTTCCGGCCGTCCTCCTCTGCGTACTTCTCCTCCTTGTCCAGGTGCAGCGACCCAAACTGCTGCTCCAGCTGGTTCTGCGCCGCCTGCACAGAGTCGCTGACCTCGTTCGTGTTGCTGACATCCTGCGATGGCGCACAGGCAGCCCAGCCGCCTCAGTCCGTCCGAAATGCGCGTGGCTAGGAGAATGGCCCCAGCGCGCTTACATCAGTGCAGGCGGCGGTGTGGGGCGGGTGGGCCGGGGCGGTTGCTTGCCTGCAGCTGCTCTTTGATCTTGGAGGACTTCTGCTCCCCTGTCGGCGACGCCTGCTCACCCTCCTCCATAGGGTTGGTTGCGAACGCCTCCGAGAGCAGCTTGCGGTTGCCGCCATTGCGGAGCAGGATCCAGAACGCCGCCATGAGGTACTCCACCATCTCAATGTTGACGCTGTTCTGCATCAGCGCTGCCAGCATGGCGAGCGCCTGCACAACAGGGACCGGGTTAGGGCTCATTGGGAGAAGGCATATTACCAGGGCCGTGGCACAAAGTGTTGGTCGATGCATGTAGTGTAAGTTAACTTGGGTGGGTGTGGAAGGGGTCGACGCCCGAAGGGGGGGGGGGAGAGGAGGGGGGTCCACCTTTGCAGAGACGGTGCCTGCCATGGTGGAAAGGTACATCACGCCCACGGCAGCCGAGTGCTGGATCACACTGAACAGCTCGGGGTCGGCGTCCTTGGTGAGCGCTGCCTCAAGCAGCCGGTCCATGGTGCCGCAGGCCAGCAGCTGCATGCGGTGCGGGCCAAACATGCACTCGTCGCCCTGCGACTTGAAAGAGTGCCCGGCCAGGAAGGCCAGCCTGCGGCCAGTCAGAGCAACGGGGGCATCGTCAGTGGCTGTGCGAGGAGTAGGGTACGCTTAATTTACGGACGCCCCCTCAGCCACCCCAGCATCCAGCGATTGCATGCCTAGTGGAGCAAATGCGATGAAAGACGCTTGCAGGAGGCAGACATCGCATGTGAACTGCACAGCTAGGAAAAGTTTTCCCGCCGTGTCTCGATATATTGTTTTCGGCCTTCGGGTGTATGGCGATTTTGACCCGCTGATGATCGAACTATTTTGGAGAGACGCATGCTATACCTCATAGTAAGGCGAAAATGCAACAAGTACAGAAGTGATAGAAGTTGCTAGTGCGTGGCGCAGGATGGCGGCGTACCCAGTGGTGGCCGCTGCCCGGCTGTGGCCATTGCCGCGTAGCTCAAGCTTGTCCTTGATGGTCACGAGCTGCAGCAGCGCGTGGACAGGGCCGCCATCGGAGTCATCCTTGTGGCTCTCCATGATCACGGCCGCGGCATCTTCGTTGCTCGCCAGAGTGGCCAGGGTGGCGGCAAGGCAATGCAGCACGCGTGACACTGGATACTTGGCAAGCGACATGGTCTGGAACGCCATCGCCGCCAGCGTGTCGATCTGGCCCGTGGTCACGCCGCCACCCTCTGCGCGCCCAAAGCGTGCCAAGCCCTCTCTCAGCAACAATGTACCAACGGCACAGCTGATCAAAAAAAGTGGGGGCCATAGCAACAGCCCGGCCTCGCACCTGGCTGCACACACTCATAAGCTGAGCCCCACATCGCCTGCCCCGCAGCCTCCGCCAGCTTCACCCCGTGTGGGGTTGACATCTCCTCTGTGCCACCGTCTTCTAGCACCTGAGAGGGGCGCATCACGGAGGTCGTGAGCGTGATGCACCGTTGACATAGACTAGCGCGCAGGTGGCAATTCATTTGAAACGGCGGTGACTGGCTGTGTTTTTGAATTAATGGCCATCCTTCTAGCGTTTTTCTAGTTTTAGTACCTTACGCTATTCTATCCTTTTAATGTTCTTATCATACTAGCGTATGTTACACACTGTTAACCAGTACGGCACAGCAAGATAGCGCAAGAAGCGATACTAGTAATATATCGGATCAGGTTTCCTGGTATGGCCGTACCTGCTGCTAACGCGTAGTGATTGTCAGCGATCGCCATCTAACTTATTGAAGCAATGCACGTAACATTTTTCCTGACTAAATGGGCAATACTAAGTCAAACAACGTACGTGGCGCTATACGAAATCAATTTGCAATGCCTATAAGATGTATGTGTCAGTTTGTTTTCAAGAAAAGCGAAATTATCAAGACTATTTCCATTTCCATTTCTATTATCCAGCGAAGCGTCGATTTTTCGGCGGTGAGCTTTATTGCCGTACGGGTACCCGTATAGTGCAGCGGACCGGGCCTATAGGTGCATGACTGAAGCGCTTATCTACTGGAATGTACTACTAAGTACTATAATCCACCCACCCACCCACAGTCCTTAATTACACAGCCGTCCGATTACGATCTCACGGTTGGGAGGTACTGGTACCGGTACTCGCTGCTGGTAATGGAAAAAACTTCAAAGCGCTGGCAATGCAAACGCTCTCTGCTGGTACTGGTACTCGCTACTCGCTGCTGGTACTGCTGGTACTGGTACTCGCTACTTGCTACTCGCTGCTGGTAATGGAAAAAAAACTCTGGTACTTCAAAGCGCTGGCAATGCAATTCATGGAACTGTAGGCCAGTGATATAGAACCCGTTCTTTAAAATGTTCTGAAAAATCGACGCATCACTGATTCAACTGTCAAGTTACTTCATAGCAATAGATATGATCAGGTTTCCTGCTACGGCTGTACCTGCCGCTAACGCGTAGTAATTGCCAGTGATCCTTATCTAACTTCTTGAAGGACTGCACGTAATTTTTTTTCCTCAGTATATGGGATGGATAATAAGTCAAACAATGTACTTAGTGCTATCCGAGATCAATTTGCAATGTCAATTAGATGTATCTATCAGTTGTATTTTCAAGAAGAGCCCAATTATCAAGACTATTTCTATTTCTAGTAGATTCTATTCTTATTGCCGCAATTGCATCCTAATATGCTGGCGAGTCGGCCATTGGGTTTGGGCGGGGAGGGGGGGGGGGGGGGGATAGGGGGTGCATGACCACCCACTCTCTATGGCGTGGATGGCTGATTTTGAGGGAAAGCAGAAGCCTAGGTGTACAGTGGATGTGATCTATCGCGATTGGCCGAGGAGTGCCAGAGATACTAATAAAGGGGCATGAGCGGAGACGGCGCGGCAGGCATCGCACCTCAAGCGTCTGCAGCAGCAGCTGCATGCAGGCTGAGAACATAAGGGGAGCCTCCCCACGCTGGCGGACCATCGCCATGACCTCCTCATCCAGCACCAGCGTGGCGAGCGCGGCCGCCATGCAAAAGCACAGCTTGAGGAACCCGGGTCCACCGGAGTCGCGCATCAGTGCCAGGACGGTCTTCAGCTGCCCGCTCTTGACCAAGCTACGCCTGACGTCAGCGTCACGCTGCGGCCAGCGCACAACCACGGCTCAGTCAGGGCAAAGAATTCGACTTCAGTCCAACGTTCGACCCCAGACACATTGTCCCCCACCAATCTCCCTGAACATATAAGCACATGCACAACATGACAACTCCCCTGTCCGTGTCCCTCGTGTTGGACCATCCCCTCGGCCGTTTGACCATTGAACAAGACTTCTACGTGTGGACTTTCTACATGCCAGTCACATCCCGCTGAACGCGTGTACGGGACATGCCAGCACTGTTGGCTGGGGCGGGCGGGGGGCGGTGGGAAGGGGGGGGGGGGGGGGGGGCGGGTAAGGACGCACCTGGATGAGACTGGTGAGGATACGCGCGCACTCCACGCGCCGTGCTGCGGTCACCTCATCCTTGTAGCTGTCAAGCACGGTGCACATGGCCAGCAGCGTCTTGAAATTGGGCTCCGCCGCAATGAGTGGCTCGCGGCAGTGCTTGTCCACAAGCAGCATCGCCAGCGTGCCGATGACAGTCTCCTGCAGGCTGTCACGTGTCTCCTCAGAGATCGTCTTTGGCTTCGCCTTAGGCGTGTCCCCGTCTTCAGCCTCCTCCGGCGCGGCGGTCCCCTCTCGCACCACCTCAAGCTTCATGAGATCCTGCGCATCCCAAGTATTCACAAGCCTCAGCATGCTGAAGACAGGATACAAATGTCCATTCCAGCATCGGCGACGGGACACAGAGAAGGGACCTCTCTGTTTCTGCATAGTGATAGGGGCCGGGCCAAGTAGAAAGGGTGAGCGAGGTAGCCATGCATATGATAAATCGATAAAACTCCAAGGCCGGGTGATGAGTTGCGAGTCGGTGAGAAGGCAGCGTTAGATCAATGGCATTGAGATACGCCCCGAGCACGGCATGTTGTGTACAAATTTGAAATTTGAAATCTCTTCCAACTCTGTTCCCGCCAGTCTTCCAACTACACCGGCCAGCCGTCTTACGGCCCGACCGACATGAACCCGCATAGGCCACTAAACAATAATCAATGTCACTACGAACGATACATTGATAAATCGAGCAACGGCCCTGGGTGCAGATGGTGGCAGCATAAGCGGCGAATGCAGTCGCGCACCTTCAGAATGCGGAGCAGGTGCTCCACGACGCCTGCCTCGCCAAACGTCTGGCGGTGGCTGGAAGAGGTGCTCAGCGCCCAGATGGCATTGCACGTTGTCTGCACCACCGTCCAGTCGGATCCCTTCAGGCAATCCACCAGGCAAAGGATGCGGATGCGGACGATGTCATTGTGGTTGTCCGGATTGACGGCCAGCTCCCAGATACCGTGCACGCCCTCCAGCTGCATGTCGGTGTTCTTATGCTCCACCTTGGCCTGCACAAACATATATGTACATGTCACGCATAGCCGCCCCTCCCCCTTCCCTTTCCCCAACTCCTCCTTCCTGCTGCCTGGGGACCTCGGGCACAGCTCGGCAGGCCCTGAAGTGCAACGTGGCGCAAAAAAGTGCGGCAGCCAGAACCTGAAGGAACTCGGCAGTCTTGCGGCGCCGCGTCTGGTCTGACCATGGCTGGTCGTAGATCAGCTGCAGCCACTCGTCGTTTGTGGTGATCTCACGGTACTGAATAGCGGCGGGGAGCACCCTCGGGACGGTTAGGTATGGCAGTCGCGCCGCAAGCAGAAAGCTTAGACGGTACTCGCGTGGTGGGGAATCCTGGAGGGCGAGACGGGCGCGCTACCTTGATGTCGTAGCCCGCAGCCTGCTTGTCCTTCATCATGTAGTAGCCTCTGCTTCCCTTGGCGCCATCGTCCCCGTCGCCGCCATCGGCCTCCACCGGGACTTCCCTCTTGACCTGCTTGGACGTTTTTCTCTGTGCGGCGTGGGAGTGCGGCGCCGCGGGAATCGAATCATTCAGATTGGGGGGAGCGTGTCACTTTGCTGTTTCTGTATGCGGAACACACACCGCATGCAGCGGCAGGGGCGGGGCTGACCTCTGCCTCCGGTGTGGACAGGCGTATGTCGTAGAAGGGCAGTTCCCAGAACAGCTGCAGCTTCCAGCCCCAGAAGGTGGTGGTGCGCTTGATGGTGCGCTTCCCCGGCTCCTCAAAGACCTCCACCTTGTCATCCCCCGCGCTCTCCCAGTAGTTTGGATTCTGTTGGGGGGGGGGGGGGGGGGGTCATAGGACGCAGAGCTAAGGACAGCTTACACACCAGCTACCACACTTGCAGCGAGAGAGATGGTCGAGGTGTTGCAAGCCTGGCTCAGCAGGTGGATGAGGGGGTTGAGAGGAGGCAGAAGGTTCTATGGACGGCGGGGTCAGCACCTTGCCAAAGTATCGTCCGACGGCGCCCAAGTAATCCTCCAGTGAGGGGGTGAGGGAGCCGTCGTCCGACCGCAGCTGATTGCTTGCCCGCAGCGCTCGCATCGCGCGCTCAGATGTACGAGTCAGAGGCAGCTGCAGCACCTGCTTGTCAACAGTATGGTGCTCAATATTGCGGAGTAGAATGCGCGGGAATCTGGCGCCGTGCTCAGCAGATACAGGAACTACAGGTTGCGGTGACGTACCTCGTGGTCATCCAGCTGTCGAATGTCGGTCAGAAACCGTACTAGCTGGAAATCAGCAGCGTTGTTTGGTGTTTGAGCCTGGCTGGCCCTCTTCCTGGTAGGTGTCTTTGCCTTCAGGCCTGCCAGCATGCTCAGAGAGGCCCCCGCATCCCCGCCACCGCTGCGCAACGTGCTGCCTGGACTGGCGCCGCCCTTCATCGGACTGACCGCGCCCTTGCGGGTTCCAGGGGAGGGCGATGGTATGCCATCATGATTGCTGCGCAGCGTACTCCCAGGACTGGGGGCTCCCTTCAGGGGGCTAATGGTGACCTTATGGGGTGTGCCAACGCCGCTGTGACCCTGCAGCCTGCTGCTGCCCGGGCGGCTGTCACCTGGGTCCATCTCGACCGCAGGAGTACCCCCACCGCCAGGCAAGGCCACGCCTGCAACCGCTGTGGACAAGGTCGCATTCAGACGCAGGCCTAGCCTCAAACACTCAGGCCAGCAGCCTTAATACACGCACAACAATATGCCCTCCAACTCCCCGCCTAGGGCTCTATACCCAACGGGGCTCATCTATGCCCTTGGACTTATACGAGGTTCTTCCATCAGTCGCCTACTTGCGGTGCCACTCCGTTTCTGCTGTACCTGCGACGACCCCGCCCTTGCCCTCCGCGGCCAGTCGCCTAGGCCCGTCGCGTGCCTTCTAGGACAGCAGATGAAGGCAAGCAAGCTGTCCACGCTGGCGATGAATCCGACCGCAGTTTCCTCGCAATCAAGCGCCGCCCGTATCTACTATGGCCAGGAAGCGCGCAGTTCCCGGTCGACTTGCGTTCTCGTCCCAGCCCCCTCCCGCCCGCCGTCGGGTAGCGGCGCCCGGTCCTTCCAGCCGGCAAACCAAGAGAAATGGTGTTGATCAGGTTGTTAGCGTGTTGCCCTGGTGCCTCGCTCCTGCCCCTGCATAGTGCTAGTAGCTAGCTGGCGGTGCGCTGGCATGCCGACCCCCGCCCAGCCGAGCTACACACATGCGACGCAATGTACGCTATATGTACCCTCATCGACGATGAGTAGTACTTAGTCGTCAGTTACCGCAGGTTCTGCCGTACCTGTACCGGCTGTGGCAGGCAGGCAGGAGGTAGACTAGAGGGTAGCAGTAGTATTTCTGTCCGTGCCGCTCCACAGCTTCAGACCCGCGACACTGGGCATCCGTTCACTTTCAATGAGAAACAAAGTCCACTTCGATGTGTTCCGCCACGGCGTGGGCCTCTCCACGGAATTATGGGAGTCGTAGCCCAGCAGGACCTTGCGCGCATGCGGGGGTGGTTTCCAGCAGGGGGTACTACGGCGATTGCATATTATTCTTAACTACCAGGTCGCTGCCCGGAGCCCGGGATGAGGGACTATCGACTATTGTTATGTACATAATATGCGATATATGGTGCAGTGCGGACGATTAGTGATATTAACGACTATGTGCGATCATTTATTTTCAGGGTTTGGCTCTAGCAAAGCTGATGCTTATATTTGAAAATTGAAATTAAGGCAGCCAATGTACGCGACGAGTACTACGTCCCCCCTCCCCCCCCCCCCCCCCGCTGTAGAATTAGCACAGCAGCTGCAGCAGTAGCATATAATTCGCCCCCGCCGCCCGCTGCCGGCCGGCCATATTTAAAATGTAGAAATAACCTGCCGCTCCTGCAAAAAGCTAAATATTGTCGACGATTATGATTAATCCTTAGTGCTTCTGATACGGATAGTCATCCAAGCTGAATTACTATATGTGACTGCCGCAGGCTGCTCCTCTGTGTGCTTTCTTTGCTGGCACACCATATCTGGGTGTGCATATTCCAAGATAAAGCACGCATAAACCAGCACGATTTCTTATCCACTAAGACGCTGCCCTCTGCTTCAGCGACCAGGAACGAAGGCAGGTTTGAATGTGGAACAAGACAACAAAGGCACGTAATAGTTACAAGGTGCTCCGGCTATTCCTGGTCGCGTGGGAGTGCTGCTGAATACCGTAATGCAGCCAGGGGTGCTGTATAACAGGCACTCCCCTCGGACAGCAGTAGATCATGGCTCCGTCGGATTAGCGGCCCATTCGCTAATCTGCTGCCATGTTTTGGCATTCCCCCATCCTACATGGTTGCTGGAGGCACAAGAAGGGGGGGCGGCCATAGCATGGCAGCAAAGTAGCGAATTATCGTGATGCGACTTTTAAATACAACACTCACCCAGGCTAGCGCTCCACCCCCTAAGAGCAGGACCAGGCGGCACCCAGTGGTTCAATTGATCAGCGTATCGGGCAGTCCGCGCTGGCAGTGCTGCCCCACACATGCAGCGCGGCGGCCAGCCTGGCCCTCCCCTGAGTCAGACGCGTCCTGGAAAAAGTCGCACACGCTGAGGGCGTCAAAGACGGGGAGCTGCGTGTAGTGGCGCAGCAGCGGGGCACTGAAGTGCGGCAGCTCGGTGCACTCCAGCAGGATGGCCTGCACGGTGGAGTCAATCTCCAGGAAGTCCACGACACGCTTGGCGATCTCGTTACCCACCAACACACGGTCGACGTCCGGAGATAGCAGGCTGGTGGCTTCGGCGACAACCTCGAAGCCCGTGACATCCTGCAGGCCCCATGTTGATGATGCGCTCAGGGCGGGCAATGCTGCACCCCATCTGCGCCATCATGAACTCGTTTGTCACGCTGCACTTGTGGAACTCCTCCTCGGGCAGGGGCAAGTCATAACGGTTAGGGAAGATGGCCGCGAGGGAGTCGCTGTTGGCTGTCACCACCACCAGCTTTGCGTCCGCCTTCAGGCCCGCCATGATGCTGGGAATAAGACACAGGCTGGACATGAAGACCGGCTTCACGCTTGTTGTCTCCGACACAAAGCGCTGGTAATTGGCCATGAAGCCACAGTCGCCTGCAGAGTACATATTTGGGGGAGGATATGAGGGTTCCGGGAAGGCTCAGCAAGCTCCTGGGGGGCGTGCCCATCCACAGCGTGTCAGGTGGCTACGGCAACATCGAACCACTTCATACATGGTGCCATATGGATTGAGATCTGCTTGCATGGGCATGCAATTCAATGCAGTGTCTATCCCAGTGGGCGAAGGGCAGGTGCTTGCACGCGTAGCTGGGGGCTGTATGTAACCGTGCTAAGCCACACTTTCCCTGGCGGCTGTGTAGCTACCTGTAGAGCGTTGCTGCAAGTGCTGCCAGAAAACCTACACCTCTGGCATTGCACTCGATGCGCAGAGCTGCTGGATAGATTCCCTGGATGCGCAGCTGCTCAGACTGACACACACACACACACACACACACACACACACACACACACACACACACACAGTACCCATGTCTATGCTAAGTGCGACAAGCCCAATACTGAAAAGTTAGAGAATTGAGCGGCAGCAGTGCTTGCCTGTGATGCCAAACACGCCGAGGCCGCTCCAGGTCGCGGATGGCTGTCACAAAGCTCTCGCGGACCTCGTCCGGCAGCGCGCCGCTCTGCGCTAACTCAAAGGTGAGGCCTGGAACCTGTCGGTACACCACCTTGTACGGGAATGAATTGGGGTGGTCGATGTCGCCCGGGATGGGTGGATACCTGAAGGAAGAGAGGCATATGCACCGCCAGCAAAGTGTAAGCAGGTTTGCAGGGTTCCCCCGCGTACCATGCTGATGCGCGCAGGTGCCGGGCGCACCCGTACTCCAGGCGCAGGACACCCAGGGCGCTGTTTGCCTTAGCTTTGTCCCCCTCCGAAGGCTTGATGGTAAGCACATACAGGCAGCTGAGCGAGAAGGCCTGCATGGGCCCCTTGTCTGATACCACCTTGGTGATGAGCTTGCAGGCGACAAACAGGTTTGCCAGCTTCATTGCCTCCTCCTGTGTCAGCACCGTCCCCTCCTTCAGCATCCAATCCACGAGCGCCTTGCCCTGGAACGCAAACTTGCCTGACTTGTATTCCACCATTTCTACGTTCCCCTTGGCGCGCTTGCAGGTGTCCAGGACATAGGTCTGCGAGATGTTGGTCAGGTCGGTGCCGCCTATCCGCATGTCCCCATCCCAGCCAGGGAACCGCCACCAACGATAGCGGGGAGGAGCATGAGACGGCTTTCAGCGCCTGACAGCAGCCGACCATGCTGATGCGGTGGGCACATATGAGGAGGTGTACCGCACTCACCAAGCAGCTCCTCGTGGAAGCTAAAGCGGTAGAACAGCGTTGAATTCTTGAACTCAAAGCCCGCCTCCCAGACGTGATGGAAAACCCGCCGCTCCATCAGCTGGTTGCCCACTGCCACGGCACCCTTCACGTCAGGCGCGATCTGGAGTTTGACCATTGCCTTCACCAGGTCGGTGCCTAGGAAGCAGCGCTTGTAGGTCTTGAACAGCCAGGTGCGGTCCTTGATCTCAACCTCCCCCATCAACCGCCGGGCGATCACGTCGAGGTCATCCAGCCCCGACTCCCGCGATCCCGCCGACTGGGTCGACGCGGCTTGCTTCAGCTGCAAGCGCAAACATGAAATAGTGCGGAGGCATGATATTCAGGCGAGCGGGATCGTCGCCAGCCACCGCCTAATCGGCGGGGAGACGCACGAACCGGCGCCGTTCCGGGTGATATCCGGCTCATCTCTACGGTACTGTCCTGATATTTTCGGCGCGACGCACGACACATCGCAGGCCTGGCGCCGCAGGCAGATTTAAATACCGCCGAGCGGGACCAGGGTTGGCGGGCCACCCGGCGCAGCGAGAGGCAGCTGTAGTCGCTTGGGATTGTTGGCCGTCCAGGCAGTGCGCGAGGCCGTGGGCGTCGATCAGTGAGTCCGTGGGAGCGTATGGACGACTGTACTTGCAAGTTGCAACGGTCGTTACGGGCTGGAGCGAGTTGCCGGCAAGCTGGACGACAGGTACCCATATCTATGTGCCCCTACCGCGGCGGAGAGGGGTAGCCGGAATAATGAACAGGCTGCTAAAGGGGTGCATACCTGAAACTGCCTGTCAAAATGCTTGCCCGCCATTGTGCCTGTCGTACTGTTTGGTGCTGGAGCGGCTGTTCAGCGGCTTGATGCGAGTGTGTGACAGACTGCTGTGTGACAACGGACGTAATCAGTCGGGCAGCAACCGTTACTCGTCACCGGCAGGAGTCGTCCGCTCCAGAGTGATGGGTTTGGTTACACCGGGAAGAGGCGGGTGAAGGTGGACTCGGTAGAGTCGAGTGAAGGTAGAGTCCGGTGAAGGTCCGCTCCAGAGTCCAGAGTTTCCATTATCCATCAATCATCCACGTCCTGAGCAGGCTCGCACAAGTCATGTCCCGGGGCAAAAAAAAAGACTTCCGGGGCTCGCTAACGGTACTACGGGTACGACTCGTATCGTAACTGGTGGATTTCCTTCTGGATTTCTATATGGATTTCTTGAATGTTGCATCTAGCACATGTAATCACACGTATCGTATTAATTCGAAAATTTCAAGGAAGGGTGGGGCGCCGGCACATTGCCGAAAGTTTATCTGGGATAATTACAATATGTTTGAGGGGCCAGAGGGCACATGAGGCAGATCCGCGATTTTGAACAAGGGAGGGGAAGATAGGTGTGGCTGTCGCGGTGCGACCCCATGGTGGGTGCGCAGCGACAAAGGAAGGTGGGGACAGACAAGTCCCCTGATGCTTTTAAGCACACGACGAAGCAGCATGCGGGAGCAGCGCTACCCGGAATGGCTGCGTCGGGATTGAACCGCACGAGGAGGTTTCGTACGGGAGACGTACGATGTTAATGCAACGCCTCGAGCAGGCGCTGCGCGGGGTCGATGCAGCACATTGGGCGGTATAAGGCATACTAGCACCGGACACATTAGCACCGTGTATTTGCCGTACCGCGTGCCAAGTAGACGACGAGGGAAGGAAACCCCAACTACTGGTAGTAAAAAAATCAAGGGTGGGGGCGAAGGCACATTGCCAACCAATCTTGGGCGCCGGCGGCATGGTGACGGCCGGGTGGGAGCGCAGCGACCGCCTACGAGAAAAAACGGCTGGCTACCGTCGCACGGTGGGGCGCGTGAAGGGTGCGCGGGCGGGGGAGCGGACGATGTAGTCTCTAGCCAGCTCATCCACTGAGCGAAGGCTTGATGAGTGACGTCGTTGACAAGCTAGGTTTCCAGAGGCTACGAAAGCGACCGGGGCATAGCACGCAGCGGCAACCCGTTGGCGCCGACCTACTGCGTGCCCATGCCGTGAAAGCCGCCGAGGCGCATGATCTAGAGGCGGCGCGATGGCGCCGACTAGCTGCATGAGCATGCCATGGTGGCGGCTGGGGCACATACATGACGTAGGGGCGGCCTGACGGCGTCGACCAGGTGTGTGCCCGGGCCGCGGAATCGACCATGGCACACGGGGCAGTGTGGGCCGGTGGCGCCGACCAGCTGCGTGCGCAGGCCGCGGAGGCGGCTGGGGCACATGGCACAGGGGCGGCCTGGCGGCGCCGACCAACTGCGTACCCATGCTGCGAAAGCGGCCAGGGCACATAGTGCGGGTCAAATGGCGCCGCCCAGCTGCGTGCCCGAGGCTGCGACAGCAACCGAGGCACATCGTGCAGCGGCGGTCCGTTGGCGCCGACCAGCTGCGTTCCCGGGCCGCGGAAGCGACCGGGGAGAAGGGTGCACTGACGGCGCGTTGGCCCCGACCAGCCGCGAGCGCACCCTAGCCAAGGCGACCGGGGTGCGAATGGTGCATGGACGGTCCGACGGCGCAGACCAGCCGCGTTCTCGGTCGCGGAAGCGGCCAGAGAACATGGTGCAGTGGCGGCCTGACGGCGCGGCCGACCAACTGCGTGCCCGAGGCTGCGACAGCAACCGAGGCACAACGTGCAGTGGCGGCCCGTTGGCGCCGACCAACTGCGTTCCCGGGCCGTGGAGGCGACCGGGCGCATGATGCAATGGCGGCCCGTTGGTGCCGACCATTTGCGTGTGTAGGCCGCGGAAGCGACCGGGCACGTGGTGCAGTGACGGACAATATGGTTAGTGCCGACAAGTAGCTTGCGTAGCTTGCGAAGCGGACATGGCACAGGGTGCAGTCGCGGCCAGATGGCGCCGACCAACTGCTTGCCCGAGGCTGCCGCGGCAACCGAGGCACACCGTGTAGCGGCGGCCCATCGGCGACGACCAACTGCGTGCCCGGGCTGCGGAGGCGACCGGGCACGAGGTGCTGTGACGGCTAGTAGCTGCCGGCAACTGCGTGCGCATGCCGCGGAAGCGTCCGGGGCACATGGTGCAGTGGCGGGCTGATGGCGCCGCCCAGCTGCGTGCCCGAGGCTGCGGCAACGACCAAGACACATGGTGCAGCGGCGGTCCGTTGGCGCCGACCAGCTGCGTGCCCGGGCTGCGGAGGCGACCGGGCACATGGTGCAGTGGCAGCTCGTTGGTACCGACCAATTGCGTGTGTAGGTCGCGGAAGCGACCGGGGCACACGGTACATTGATGGCCCGTTGGCGCCGACCAGCTAGGCGCGAAAGCCTCGGAGGCGACAGGGGCGTACGTTGTAGGGACGGCCTGATGGTGCCGACCAACTGCACGCCCGGGCCGCGGAAGCGACGGGGGCACATGGTGTAGTGACGGCCAGTTGGTGCCGACAAGCTGCATGCGTAGGCCGCGGAAGCGGCCGGGGCACAAAGTGTAGTGGCGGCCGGACGGCGCCGACCAACTGCGGATCCGGGGCTGCCAAGGCAATCGAAGCACAACAACGTGCAACGGCGGCCCGTTGGCGCCGGCCCGTCGGCGCCGGCCAACTGCGTGCTTAGGTCGCGGACCAACGGGGAGGCACATGGTGCATGGGCGGCGTGATTGCGCCGACAAGAGCGGGGTTCCCAGAGACGGAATACAATGGTGGCAAGTTGGCGCCGACCAGCTGTGTTCCTGGGGCTGCGAGGGGCAGCCCGATTGTAACGCGGAGTAGCGCGTTGAAACCGCAGGTCCCACCGGCGCATGAATCCTTCCTACCCGGAAATGGCGGTCTTCTTCACCGGCGAGCTGACGGCCGGCGGCATGGGGGGCTCTTGTGTCGCGAAGCGTGAAGACCGTCCCCCCCGAATCAGTCGGACGGTTGTCTGTAGTGTGGGATACTGATTGTCGGGAAGAGCCGGCGCACAGTTTCCTTTGGACTATCGTCGACCGCCTCCCGGCCAATGAGACATGTCCTCGAGCTGGGCGCGGGGCGTCACTTCTTAGTGGCTTGTAGTACCAAGACATTGCATGTCACGAAGACACGAGCTCTGTCGCGGTGCGACCCCATGGTGGGTGCGCCGCGACAAAGGAAGGTGGGGACAATTAAGCCCCCTTGTGCTTTTAAGCACAAGACGAAGCAGCATGCGGGAGCAGCGCTACCTGGGGTGGCTGCGTCGGGAACCGCACGCGGAGCTGCCGTACGGGAGTATGATGTTAATACTGAAGCTCCTCGAGGCGCTACGCGGGGTCGATGCAACACCTTGCTTGGGCGGTACGGAATACTAGCACAAGACACATTAGCACCGCCGTATTTGTGCCGTACCGCGCATGCCAAGTAGACGACGAGGGAAAGGAAACCCAACTACCGGCAGTAAACATGACGGAATGTGTTCGATTCTATTCCGTCACCGTTTACATTCCGCGTTGTATAAGGATTATGCGCGTTTCGTTGTATTCCTTCATTGTATCGCGTAGCAAGCAGGACGAAGCATAATACCATAGCAGAACCGGAACCGGTGACATGCTGCTCACCGCCGATCACGCAGCGCCCGACCTGCTCGCTCGTCACTGCGCCGCACACACGACAAATTCCGCTATTGATCGACCCGGCTATCGGACAAACCCGCTATTGATCGTAGACGGCGGCTGTACGATGGAATCGATAGAGTGTAGGTCTTAAGAAAGTGACTGAGGAGTTCCTGGCTTTGGGAAGTATGGAGCTGTGGCAGCACATGTCATCGTTGCAGCAGCAGCAACAACTACTTGGGGGCCGGGGGGGGGGGGGGGGGGGGGGGGGGGGCTTAAGGTACCCGCGCTGCATAAATTAGCAAAGTACGTGGGTGGCATTTTCGGCAAATTATCGCAGCATATTACAGTTGTTTCAAAATCCTATAGCCCTAATAAACCCCTTGTTTATCAGAATAACATTTGGGGTTTTTCTCGCGCCACTTTTTGGGCATTTGTGCATGATTGTGGCTTGGGAATATAATGAGGCACTCTCGAATGCTTTTCTCCGCGGGTTGGGGCTTGCCCCAACTCGCATTACTCGAATGGGCCGACGCCCAGACGGGCAGGGCGGACCTTTCGTGGTCCGGTATTTTGTGCCGGGGATGTTGACGGTGATCCAACCGTGTTGGAAATTCTGTGATTAGCTTTCAATTAGTTTTGCAGAATGCTTATCCGGGATTGTGCTTATTGACTACCTGTAGCCATAAGGGAGCGTCGCCTGCTCCGTATTCCGGAACTGAATCGCTGCCTTAACGACCGTCGTAGAGACGGTGCAAGGGTTTCACTAGTGCCTGTCCTGTCCCGGGGCTCTAGGGGGGAAAAATGCACCCTGTGGGCATGGCAAGACATTTGGGTCGTCGTCCATCCAAAAAGACTAGGGTTTCAGAACAGGAAATCACACCCTAGATATATTTAAAACCCTATCTCACAACCCCGAGGACTTTTCGTTTTGGACCAAAATAAAGCAGGTTCTGTAAATGTACTGTACATAAAGAGCTTTAATATCTTGCGCTATGGTCTGATCAGTTTCTAATTTGAACCAGAAACGGCGCGAGAAAACAATGAACCTCCGCTCTGTAGCGATTTAATACTCGTTTGTCCCTTGCGAACGAAGGCCAGCATATCTCATGGATGACGCAAAAAGTTCATGGCGCAACAGCCCCGGAAAAGACGCTGCGAGGAGCTAGCTAGAGGGTGATCTACGCTCACAGTATTGGCGACCTTTTTAAAGCCACCAGCACGACGTGCAGCGCGGCTCCACGAAACGCCTCTGCAGGCTGGTCGTCGACACCTCGGCAACATAACAGGCGGGCGAGCAGGTTTGGTGGGCAGGTCGCGGGTGGAGGGCGGCGCGGGAAGCGCGTGGGTAGGGTACTACCTCTCCACCACCTATCGGGCTGTGGGGCGGCCGTAATGGCGGAACCGACGTCGCAGTTCGGGCGGATCAAGCTCGGCGCGCGCGGGCCCACGGTGCTGCCTCCCCCCCCCCCCCCCCCCCCCCGCGCGCATCCCTTGCTGGCGTCCAGCTCGCCCCCTCTTCCCGTCTGCATGGAACTCCACAACATTGCGTTGCCGGGAAGGATTACTCGACGCTGCAGCTGTGCGAGGCAGTGACCCCACCCCGTTGGTCCGCGTAGAGCGAGGGCGTGTTCAAAGTGACGGCGCAGGGGCTCGTGTGGAAGAAGAGCGGCGGGGGACGCCACGTTGAGATCCCCTCCAACGGTGTGGGACCCTGCTCCGCCCCTCTGCTACCCCTCAATTTCCGCCACCAGCAGGCGGCCCCGCGACTGCATGTGTGGTGACCACATCGCTGAGTGAAGAGTTGCGGCGCCACAGATATCCACTCCCTGCGATGGACCAAAGTGGGCAGGCACTGCCAGCTAGCGGTGAAGCGGATCCAGAACCCGGTGGTCACCTTCCTTGGCTTCCGCGACCAGGTGCGCGGCTCTCTCTCTCTCTCTCTCTCTCTCTCTCTGCCCCCCCCCCCCCCCCCCCCCCGGCCTTGGCACACCCTGTTCGTGTCAACAGCGGCTCCACTCGGGCCCCCTCACTGACGGCACCCCTCTTTCTGCTCGCCGGGGTAATCACAGGACTTTGAGCCCATCTCGGAGATGTGCCGCAGCTACCTGACCAAGAGCCTTGCGGTGTGAGCCCACCAGCACAGCAGCTCTCTCCTATCAAGGGCTGACCCGCCCGCCAGATGACACTGAGGGGGGCATCCTGGCGCCCACCCCTACCTCTCAGGGGACAGGAGGGGCAGGGGCACAGGGCGGGCCGGGAGGGGGGGGGGGGGGGGGCGGGGGGGGGGGGGGGGGGGGGGGGGGGGTCTGACAGTCTGACGGGCGGCTTCACACACGTGTGCACTCACAGCAAAAGGCGATGGCGCCGGAGGGGCGCAACTGGGGCGAGGCGCTCATCGACGGCACACGGCTGGACTTCGTGAGCGTTGATGAGCGCCTGGCCTTCTCTGTCAGCCTGCCGGACGTGGTGCAGGTGGGCACACGCAGCCCACCCGCCCCTCGAGATGGAAGGCCGGGGGCAGCTGCACACCGCGCAAGCCCTGACCGCCATCCTGTGCCATCAGCGCATGGTTGTGCTCGGGGTGGAGAGGGGAGGGGGGCGTAGGGGGGCATTGTTTGGGTGATGGGGCGGCTCGCTGCTGCGGTGCCGATACCGGACGGTAGACCGGACACCGACATGGTGCTTTGCACCTGGCTGTCCTGTGCCATTCACTCGGATCGGGGGTTGAGAAAATGAGGAAGTGTTTGCGCCATCGGGTTGCAGACGCCTCGCTCTATTTATGCTGTATTCTGATAGATTTCCAGATGCATAGAGTTCTCCTTCTTCTTGAGGGGGTAAAAGACCATGGTATGTAGCGAAACCAAAGTGTGCTTGTAGTAGTTGGGCCTCTGCAATGCGTAGCTGCGCTCCATGTACTTGGCCTCATCCCCCCCCCCCCCCCCCCCCCCGCCCGAGTCTCACTCGCCTGCGCACTTTGCCCCCTGCAGGCGCAGCTGGCGAGCAACAAGAACGACGTGCAGCTGGAGTTTCAGAACGACGACACCGGCGGGGGGCTCAAGATGGACTCGCTCTGCGACATGTCGCTGCACGTGCCGCCCACGCACCCTGGGTACGAGGGCCGGGACGACGTCAGCGCAGCCAAGGTAACCCCTCTGCCCCCTCCTCCCCTCTGCCCCCTCCTCCCCTTCGCCCCCCCCCCCCCCCCCCCCCCCCTCCCCCCGCCCTCGGGCACACACAGATACGTCACCAACCCCCTTTGCCTGTCCCGGGCACAGTGTTGTTCTGGGTTTTGGGGTTTTTTATCGCCAAGATGGCAAAAAGTGCACAGTGCCTTTGGATTCCGTAGGGTCTAATAGGTCTCAATGATGCCAAGAGTGATTATTGCAGTGACGAAGGAATGGGAATACGTGCACATTTCTTGTTCGCCACTGTGGTGTCACATGCTGTGTTCAGGCAGTGCCTCACTCGATCCATTATTACATGCCATGGGTTTCTATACATGGGCAAGTGGAGTGATAGTCAGGCATGCGCACAAGTCGTCCAGGGCGCGCACTGCACAGTGCACTGTGCAGACCATGCAATGACATTGTCCGGCGGGGAGTGTGTCAGGGCAGCAACTAGAGGGGGGTGGTTCTGGCAGATGGCCTCCGGCCTGCATCCGATACAGCCGCCCATCTGCCTGCTGTCCTGGCGCAGTACGGTTTGAGCTGGCGAATGGTGGCAGTGTTGCTTACAGAGGGGGGGGGGGGGGTGACAATGCGCGTCGGCTGGCTGTGGTTCCCAGGCCTTCCTGAGCGGCATCCTTGCCAAGACAGACGCCGGCGCGGTCACCAGCGCCGATGCGATCGTCACCTTCAACGAGGTGCCCCCCCCCCCCCCCCCCCCCCTTCCATCTCCTAGGAATGCATGGCTCCATGGCTTTGACCCCAGATCGGGGTCCTGCCGCCGTGAAGCCAAGCATCCATCTGCGTTATCTTATCGCCATTGCCATCTCGCCCGCCACCGCTTCCGCCCCCTGCAGGTGCAAGTCCAGGCACCGCGCGGCCGCTTCGATGTGGAGATGCACGCCTCCTTCCTCAAGCTGTGCGGCCAGAGCCAGGAGTTCCGCGTCGCCTACTCCTCAATTTCCCGCCTCTTCATCCTGCCCAAGACGTCGCAGCCGCACACGCTGGTGGCCATCTCGCTGGACCCGCCCATCCGCAAAGGGCAGACCTACTACCAGCACATCCTGGTTGGATCCACCCCCCGCCGACACATGCGTGAGATGATGCCCAGTGGCCCACCGCGTTGGGCAGTCTGCTAACCCCCATCCCTGGGACCCCCCCGCCCCCCCCCCACCAGTGCCAATTCCACACGGATGAGGAGCTGGAGATTGAGATGGACCTCTCGGAGGAGCTGTTTGAGACGAAGAACCAGCAGTGCAATGGCAAGCTGCAGCGCAAGATGCAGGTGAGTGTGCGCCAGCCACGACTCGGCGCTCGCGCCCCGCGGCCACACGCGCTTGCCTCTGCCTGAGCGGCGCCCCTGTGGTGCGCAGGGCCCCTCGGCGGACGTGTTTTCGCGGGCGGTGCGAGGCCTGGCGGCCGCCAAGATCTCACGGACCGGCAACTTCCGCGCCGCCGACACGCTCAGCCTGGCCGTCAAGTGCTCCTACAAGGTGCGTGCGCGTCCGCGCCCAGGAACCCTCCCCCTGGTGCACTTTTTTCTGTGTATACACCATAGTATTAGTATTAGTATTAGTATTAGTATTAGTATTAGTATTAGTATTAGTATTAGTATTAGTATTAGTATTAGTATTAGTATTAGTATTAGTATTAGTATTAGTATAGTATTTAGTATTAGTATTTAGTATTAGTATTATATTAGTATTAGTATTAGTATTAGTATTAGTATTAGTATTAGTATTTAAGTATTAGTATTAGTATTAGTATTAGTATTAGTATTAGTATTAGTATTAGTATTAGTATTAGTATTAGTATTAATTGTATTAGTATTAGTTTAGTATTAGTTTAGTATTAGTATTAGTTTAGTATTAGTATTAGTGGTAGTATTAGTATTAGTATTAGTATTAGTATAGTGTTAGTATTAGTATAAGAGACAGGTATTAGTATTAGTATTAGTATTAGTATTAGTATTAGTATTAGTATTAGTATTAGTATTAGTATTAGTATTAGTATTAGTATTAGTATTAGTATTAGTATTAGTATTAGTATTAGTATTAGTATTAGTAGTATTAGTATTAGTATTAGTATTAGTATTAGTATTAGTATTAGTATTAGTATTAGTATTAGTATTAGTATTAGTATTAGTATTAGTATTAGTATTAGTGTTAGTATTAGTGTTAGTATTAGTCCTATTGTTATTGTTGTTATTGTGAATAGTAATACCTGGTACACTGCATTGTCATCGTCCGAATAAATTTGACATGCTGTAGCCATCAATGGAAGGCGGCTGCCTCCCCCTGTGCTGAGCCCGAGGCGCTGCGTGTGGGGGCAGGCCGACCTGGGGCACCTGTACCCACTGGAGCGCGCCTTCTTCTACGTCGTCAAGCCGCCGCTGCTGATCACGCACGAGGAGATCGACGTCGTGGAGTTTCAGCGCCAGGGGAAGGACTCCCTGGCGGTGGCCAAAACGTTCGACTTTATGATCCGCACCAAGGTCCCCTCCCTTCCCGGGAACCTGCCCCCCCTTCCCTTTTTGCATCCACAGCGCATAAGTGTGTTACCTGAACCCGCCTGTGAGGAACAGATTTTACGCCTGCTATCTGGACTTGGTCTGAAATCTGGTCGATTTGACCAATACTCATTTATGTTGCTGCTGTTTGCATGTTGTATAGTTTACAGTGCATTACCTTCTATTGCCTTCTAAAGTTCATTTTAGAACAACATGGTTTGCGGTGTTGGTTGTTGAACATGATAATGAAACGCTGGTTGGCCTCTGATGTGGCGTGGACCTGCCTCCTGGCAGAACGACCAGGAGTACCAGTTCCGCAACATCCAGAAGATCGAGTGGGCGAATCTGTTCGAGTGGGCGCAGGCCAAGAACCTGCGCATCGACAACCTGACCGAGGCGCAGGAGGGCCCGGGCGGCCCCACGGGTGTGGCCCTCGACCCGGACATGCTGGACGAGGTGCGCCTCCCTGGAAGGCTCTGCTTTGAGCCCACCATGTCTTGCTTGGCTGCTCCTCCCGTGGGCGCGCCGACACGGCTGTGCTGCTGGCTGCGCGCAGGGGAGCGAAGAGGACGAGGATTTCCAGATGGGCAGCGAGGAGGACGACGACGGCGAGCCGTCCGAGGACGACTCGGACGACGGCAGCGACATGGCCAGCGACGACATGTCTGGGGGCTCGGACGGCGAGGGCGGCGGCTCTGCGCCCAAGGCCAAGAAGCGCAAGCCCAAGGCCGACAAGCCGGCCAAGAGCAGCAAGGTGCGCTGCGCCCCACTGCTGCAGCCATTGCGGCGCCAATATCCCCTGTTTGGACAGCAGCACATGCCGACATCCGACTCGGCTCAGTCTGGTCCCTCCAATCTGCTAGCCAAGGCGGCTAGAGTCGGCGGCTGTTGTCCCCCACTCCCTCTGGCGACCTGGCCCTCTTCTCTGGACCGCACCTCAATCCCCGAGTCAGTCTTGGCCCACGAAACCGCTCACCATACGGCATGGCCGCGCAGGAGGCGCCCGCCAAGAAGGCCAAGAAGGTCAAGGACAAGAACGCGCCGAAGAAGCCCATGTCCGCGTTCATGATGTTCTCCAACACGGTGCGGGAGAGCGTGAAGGCGGAGAACCCGGAGGCCACCTTTGGGGAGCTGGGCAAGCTGATCGGCGGCAAGTGGAAGGTGGGCCGCGCTTGCCTGCATGAGCGCCCGTGCCTTGTTGCCCATGGCGCAGCCCTGTCCTCCCGCCCTTCCCTCCTACGACACGGGGGCCGGCTTTCCGCTGCTGAGCCACGGGTTTTGCGTTACCGGGCGTCGCAGGAGATGACAGACTCTGACAAGGAGCAGTACAACGACATGGCGGCCGACGACAAGGTCCGCTACCAGGAGGCGATGGCTGCATACACGTGAGTGCGCTGCGGCTGCGCCGGCGCCGGCGGCACTGCGCTTGTCGCCTGCTTGAGAGCAAGCCCCATCCCGGGCACAAAACCGTCGCCATATATATTGTCAAACGCTCCACTTATTGACATCATTGCTTCTGTAGTTGCTTCGCCATCATATTTGATGTGCGTGCTGCGCGTTCAATTGAATGATTGGCAAGTTGCTGCGGTGTTGGCCCCACGGCTCCGGGTCGGCTCTTGTCGCTGAGAGGCATCCGTTGCCGCCCTCACGCAGTCCAAAGGCGGGCGGGGGCGACGATGACCTGTGAGGAGCTCATGCGCCTGGGCGCCCGTTTGCGCGGTGCCGGCGCTCACCGGGTCACGTGAAGTGGTGGGGCTGCAGAGACCCCCCCCCCCCCCCCCCCCCCCCCCGGGCTCCCTGCAGGCCTCATGTAACCATGGCCGGGATTCACTGTGCTAGGCCGTTCAGGATGGTGCCTGGACGAGGAAGGACGCGCTGTGCGCTCCAGTTTTATTACTCTGTCCCAGTTCCGTATGTGTGTGTGTGGAGA